>RJWM01010353.1:40749-63972 GCA_004363535.1 Dasyprocta punctata
TGAGGTAGGCGGAGCGTTGTGAGTTCGAGGCCGGCTTGGGCTACAACGCGAGCGCAAGGCCGGCCTGAGCTACATAGTGCGACCCTGCCTCAAAAAACCAGGGCTGGGAGTTTGGCTCAGTGGCTTAAGCGCCTGCCCTGGCAGGCGCAAAGGCTGTGAGTTCAATCCCCGGTGCCGCAAAAAAAAAAAAAAAAAAAAAGATAAACCGTGACAATCTTCCTAATAGCCAAGACTCAGAATCATTTTGGTCCAGGATGAGAAAAATCAAAGCATGGGCAGAAGAATACAAGACAATAAAGATTTGCAGAATTCTAATCTTAAGTTAATTTTGTGACTCAGAGGGGATGGCTGCTGCCCTCCAGCATCCTGCAGACTGCCCCCTGTGTCAGTCAAAAGGTTTCAGAGAGAAGCTGGGGCGGGAGAACATTCAGCCTTATGTTTTGCTCAGGGTCTCAGAACATTGCAGCTAAGTTGCTTTTCAAAGGATTAAGTTTGAGTCATTTCCTTATTTTATTTGCATACAAAAGTATATGAAAAAGAACAGCTTGTTTCACAAATTATTAAGAATGAAAAACAATGCACATAAATATACATGCACAGGCCCTGATGTCAGACAGGCAGCATAGGCACATCACATATTCTCTCTCTCAGGGCAAACTTTAGAGCCACTTTCATTCTTTACCGAAGGACCACCTTTGCCTCTTCATCTGTGAAGTCATAACCTTGGTCTACACGACTACATTATAAGAATCAAATATTGCCAAGTTCTTGTGTGCCATACAGCACCAAGTCTGGGAGAATGCCACTCTTTCTGGATCAGGGTCCACAGAATCCATAGATCACTGAATCCATAAATCAGTGAGCAGAACAACTGTATGAAATGGGACACATATGCTCATTTCAAAGAAAAAGAGAGGAGAGGACAGCAAGAAGGCTCCTTAGCAGACAGAGGGAGTGCCCCATTCCCTTCTGATCTGTTTGAGGCTGAAAACATCAACAAAGATGGCATCCTCCTATATGAATTCTAACATAATCTCTTTTTTTAAACATTTTTTTATAAAACCAACTAAATAAAGAGAGACATCATGATAGAAAAAGAAAAAAATGTAATGAGCTGTTAAACTGGAGGTAACTTGCAGATTCCATTAGGAAAAATACGTAAAAGACACGATTGGTTGTGATTGCTACATCAGCCACCTCCATGACAATCCTAGAGAAATAGTAGTGATTGTTTAGTTCCAGAAGCTACATTTGCACTGAAATTTTCAGCAGGTGACCCATAACCCTCTACCTTATAGAACTGTCTATTTAGTATAGGTTTTACAGAGTCTTAGTGAAAATATTTATGGAGAGAGGAGAGGGAAGGAAAAGAGAAAATAGAACAGCTTTTAAATCACTGTCATCTTATCACATTTCATACTTTTGTGATGCTCCAGGATGATGCTATGTAAGGTCTGATTTGTGGGATTTTGTTTTCTATTGCTCTGAACCTAGGGCTTTGTATATGCTAAGCAAGCACTGCCACTGAGTTACATCTACTGCCTCTGATGTGGTCTTTTCCCCAAACCTAAGAGATTCATGTCTGCCAAGTTTAAGGTAAACCTTGAAAATATGGTTATGGTTTATATCTAAATGTCCCCCAGTCCCCCAAAGCATCATGCACTCATAGGTAGGGCTTTTGGAAGGTAACTGGATCAGGCAATGTGACACTCCATTGATAAGTTTATAGCTAAACGTGATGTTGGGAGATAAAGTCTAGTTGGAGTGCGAGGGGTCACTGGGGGTGTGGCCTGGCAGGGTCTACCTACCTTCCTCCTCTTCTGATCTCTCTCTGCTTCCTGTTGCCACACCATGAACTGTTTCTCCTCTACCGTGCCTCTCTGCCAAGCTGCCCTGCCTTGGAGCCAGCAAACTACAGACTGAAATCTCTACAGACTGAGTCAGAATGAACTTTTCCTTCTTAGAGCTATGGGTATCAGGAAATGTGTCTCAGCAATGAGAAACTAACACACATGGACCAGCTCACCAGGGTTAAGTGGAGTGAGAGGGTTTGCTGCAATATCAGGCCTCTATTGCATGATGCTAGAATGTGATTTGGAAGAAGTATCCTGATGGGAACAGTGGAATTCTTGTAGAGTTTCCATTCTAAACATGGCCTTGTGGCTAGTGCCTTGAAGGACATCACTGATGTCTTCCTAAATGACTTACCAATAACATCCTACTAGTGACATCATCATCTCTGAACTCCATTATCATCTCCCACCAGACCCATCTTATCCCCTTGGCCTAGGTCCATTTCTTTGACCAAAGAAAAAGGAGACACTTAATAGAAATATCTTATGTGTTCAGTGTGTCTAGGCTGAGTATGGATTGTGATCAAACATATAACAAGTATACTTTTGATTTCTCAAGAAACATAAATCCTTTCACATCTGTACAAACCCAAAGGAAATTTTGCTAAAAATCACTAACTAAAGTTTAACTCTCTCATTCCTAAGTAGGTTATAATCTAGACTGAAAATAGATTATGAGGAAAGCACAACCAGATATGCTTCTCTCACTTGGTTTCTGAGTTCATTTACATTAAGGTGCAATTCAAAATAGTACCACTTAGATAAGAACAATTATAACCACCTTGAGAATTTAAATAGCCATAGATTGGCTATTATTAACCACACAATTCTACTGGCACAATTTTTGTGTCTCGCAAGGAAACTCAACTCTGCAAGATAGTGGCATCAAGAATCTCTTATTGAACCACTTAGTATCAGGCTGTTAGTAAAAGCACGCCTAGACACACAGGAGAGCTACAACTCTCACAAAATAAGACAGCAGGGCTCAGAGGGAAGCACTGTTTGTTTTGCTGTCTAACACTCAGCAGTCAAATGTTTAGGGTACTCTCCTCTAGGGTTTCAGAACTTAGCACTGCCTGAGTCTTCAGGTTACTTCCACACATGGAGGGGGCAGGAAGAGGCCTGCCACTGCAAGTTACTGGGTACCCTGCACTTGGACTGTGCTTCTGTGGGAGAAGGCATCTTTCTCTCAGAAGACCATTCTTATTTATTTCTTACTTTTTGATTTTCAGAAAGTTGACAACTATGCTAGTGCAAGTTAGGAATATTTTTGTGGAGCATGAACCACCCGGTAGTTTAATGCATTGAAGTAGATTAACATAGGCCCAACCAGAATCTACCAACCTGGCTGCTGTGGGTTTTCAACCTTGATTACTGTCTCAGATGCCATTATCACCACTTGTATCATGGGGAAGAAGCATTGAGACAAATATAAAACTCTTAGAAACCATCCTCCTCACAATGGTTCTACCAAAGCCAGATAGCTGTTCAAAACACTGTAGAGGTTCAGCCTCATCCAATATACTCATGTTGGACCAAATTCTTAAACAGATGCTGCTGAGTATCTGGTCTGTGCAGGCACAAAGGTCTGCAAGCCAGGTGATATCAAACGCACATCCAGAAGGTGGGTGCTATTTCTGCCTGGCTGTTGACTCTTTTGCCATTTATGAACCCAACTTATTTTGAAGCCATACAGTAGGTATCTTGAAGAAATATGGCACATGAAATCATATCTATGTCTCCCCAGTGATCCACAGCTCTGATGAAATCCCCCAGGAATATGTAGAACAATTCAGTTTCCAGCTCAGCAAGCAGGCAGACCCCTGCTGTATACACTGCTGCACACCTCCACACGCTTGTGTCCCCTCCAGGGTCAAAAAGTTTACACTGCACTGTAGAGTTCTCTTCTTCTGCAAGCACACCACACACTCAATTTGCAGGAGCTGGGCAGTGTAAAACCACCAAAGGAATTGAGAAAGACTGCATGTTTAGCATTTTTTAAGACTGTGACTTACATTTTCATAGAGGAAAAAACTCTGCATGATGTTTCTTACCTCTACAGAAGCAGCTGCTTGTGTCTCAGTGAAGGTCACATCACCTTTGCCCTGGAAAAACAGAAAATGGAGATAGGAGCTCTGTAAGTCTCTGGATATGTTTCCAGCACACACCTTCATCGTTAAAGACAATGCAAAGAATACCAACCAAGCCTCGGAACTTTTTGTGTCTGAACATTAATCTCCACATGACTTTGTGTGACTCTAGGAGCCTCTTTAACTTGTAGAAAGCTCTTTAGAAAAGACCTAAAGAGGGGAACTTGCAACTTTTGTGCAACTTTTAAAATTCCACCAGAGGAAGTGATGATATTTCCAACATCGACCTCAAAACTCAACTGAAAAAGGTTACTTGCTTAAGTTCCTGTGGTACGGCATGCACTCAGCAAGCCTGTAGTGACTGGTAGGGCTGGGCAGATCTTTAAGGATGCTTCATCCCTCATGACATCAAAGACGCTATCTCCAGGGACGTTAAGCTTTAAGCATATAGCTGGACAAAATTCTAATCATGCTGAGTCACTGACTTCCAAACCCAGAAACACAACCATCTAGGACGCCTTTCCTCTTCCCAAATCTCTTTTTGGCTAGAATGATTTGGATGTTACTCGAAGATGTACTTGGTATTGTGGTTGTAGGACAATGGAGGACAGAAATCATGGCCATCTTGATCTCTGTGCATATAATATTCAGGGGCTAAATTTCCATTTTCTATTTGCTACAGGACTTTTTCGGCCATGTTTGTCCTGTGTCCTCTGTCCCTTGGCTCAGATCCACTAACAAGTAAGAGACAAAGAAAAAGCCAAAAGTTAAATTCATCTTCTTTGCTCCCTACTAATAACTGAGGTTCAAATGTTAGAGGAGAGTTAGAATAACCATCTAAAGCAGACAGGAAGTCTGAGGGGATTTGATGTATCTCTGCTGCCTCCAGCTGTCCCAAGCTTCCAGCACTATAAACTTTGAGGTGTATCCTCCACCACAAACATGCTATTGGAAAAGGTGGCTTGGAGTCACCAACAGAGGTAGGAGAGGGCATGAAGGGACATCAGGCTCCAATGCCCAATGACTCTCAGCTGGCGGATATCACAGACCAGCAGGAAATCTTAACTCCTGAAAATATCCACTTTGGTCCCTTCCTCTTTCCTGCTCAGACCTATTAAACACCTGTTACATTTTTTATACCCCCAACTGGATGGTATGTCACAATACCTTTAGGATAATTTTAATATCATCATGGTCACTGAAATGACACAGAACTCTTCACACAAACAATTGCATTCCAGGAGTACTCCATGAAGAGAAAACTTGACCATGCAGCAGATAGCTGTGTGTAAAGTACATGAAAATGGTCAAATATTTTGGTGTTTTGTTGATTTGAAACAATATAACAGAAATTTCTAGGTAAATGATAGATAAACGCTTTAAGAAAAGGTATAAATTGTGTCTGTTCTTGCAACTTAGACCACGAGCCAGTGTCCAATGACAAATGTGGATGACGACAGTGAAGCCTTCACAAAGCTGGGATCTCCAGCTGGGATGACCAGGCTGCATTCAATCCTTGGGAGTCTTTAAACTTTGACCTTTAAGTGAACCTGACAGGACATTTTGCCACTGCAGAAGAGTGTTAGGTCTCTATCAGTGTCCCTGTCTGCTGGGTGATAGATGATCCTGAGGACTCATATCCATTCCCCTACATCCATATTTAAAGAGTGGTAGGCAAGCAGCTAATACAAGACACACATGTGTGCATAGGATTCTAAAAAAGTTTGATACTTTCCAGTGGTGGCTTGGCTGGAGTATCTGCAGATGTGCCCAGTGCTGATCATCACTGGTTCCCAGGAAGTTTGATTCTCTTTGCTCTGTGCCTAACTTCAGCACTGATTTCTCAAGGCAACTCAGCTGCTTCCCTCAACGGGTCACGTCTGGTACCAGACCTTGGCCACTCACTTACCCACCCCACCCGACTCCTTGCTGTACATCAGAGGTGAGACAGGGCCTGCAGTGCTCAGGCTGCTGGGGACAGGAGGCGCCTGCCAGGCTCCCATAGACAGCACTGCCTGCAGACGTTGGCCATGATGGCCTGGAGGGAAAAAGAGAGTTTCCCCAAATTATAGCAGGACAGGGAATCCACAGGCTTAGAGCCCTTCTTTGAGAACAATGGAAATGTAGTTCTTGCCTGTGCTGTCTTAGGGGTCTGCCTTCAAGAGCTGAGGAGATGAATCTGGGGGTCTGGCTTCTATCCTGGACTCCGAATTCCCAGTCTGGGAGGGTGGAGAAGCTGAGATAGTGCTGGGGATCTCACAGAGCCCAGACCTTCTGTTTCTGCTCAGCAACACCAGAATTCTGTTTCCTACAAACAGTTAGGTCATACAATCAGTGTTAAAATGCTATCATCTTGATATCACCTGGAAATTATCAAGATAGTTAACATAAATGTTGGGGCTGACCAAGATCATGTACACCTGTAACCCCAGGACTCTGGGTGGCTGAGGCAGGGGGATCCAAGGTCAATCCCTACCTAGGCAACTTGGTTACTTAGTGAGACACTGTCTCAAAATTAAAAAAAAAAAATGAAAAAGAGCGTTGGCAGGCTGGAGATACAGGTCAGTGTGAAGGCCCTGGGTCCAATACTGTAAAAGAAAAGTTGGGCTGGGGGGCAATATTGCAGAGTTGATTGTTTAATGTTTTTGATGGCATTGAGACGCACTGTGGGCACATCCTCCAAAAATGCGCATCCTCCCCCTGCTCCTCCATGCCCAGAATCCAGAAGATTTCCAGTCCTTGGAGAGTCTCTCCAAGCATCCAAATCTCTCTCAATCTCTCCAATCTCTCTCTTTCTCTCTCTGTTGTTCTCTCTCTCTCTCCACACTCCCCTCTCTCCATACACACACGTACACACACACACACGCACGTTTTCATTTTGCACCACTAGATGTCAGCAGAGCACACAGCAAGAGAAAAAATTTGCAGCCAGCAGCCAATGAAATCCTGAAAATTCATGACTAAAAACAAAAGATGGCCTTTGTCTTTAAGGGCATATCGATGTGCCCCTTGAAGGATGCAAGTGCTAAGTGTAGGGAGGAGGAGTTTGATTTCCATGACCCTCAGCTCCCCGACTCTCCCTCTGCCCAGGCACCTAAGCTCACTAGGAACCTGCCAGCAGTATTTGGATTTCTATTGGCTCTAAATGATGAGACACCGATGCTGTAGCATCAAACAAGAAATTATCTTGCTTCAGACATTTGCTCACTTGGGGATTTCAACCCGTGAATCTTTCCTAGATGAAGCACCGTAAATGCATCCAAGAATGTAGATGCCGATGTGTCCAACTTCCTGGGGTTTCAGAGCTGGAGCTCAAAGGTGGGAAGCGGCAGAGATGGAAGGGACAAAGGAGGAGAGAGGGAGAGAGACAATTCACTGGAGGACAGAGTGACCATTCTCAGGGGCCAATGAGGCCACTGGACGTTCAGGACAACAACACAGAACAGAGGAGGCTGGAAGTGGGCATGGTGACAGAGACTCTGGCCTTGCCTGCTCATACAGAAGGGGAGTGTGATACTGTCATAGCTGGAGTAAACCAAAA
This sequence comes from Dasyprocta punctata, assembly GCA_004363535.1. Taxonomy (NCBI): domain Eukaryota; kingdom Metazoa; phylum Chordata; class Mammalia; order Rodentia; family Dasyproctidae; genus Dasyprocta; species Dasyprocta punctata. The sequence continues at coordinate 48,234 of RJWM01010353.1, forward strand.
ACTACCTTGAGGCTATCCTGATCACAGTCAAGCCTCTTCCCCCCATAACCACTTCTGGTCCATGATAAAATAGCAACAGAGAGAACAGTTTAGAGGACCTCAACCCCCAGCAAGATGGCAGTTGAGAATAGCTTACATGCTGTCGTACTGCATCTGTTCAGAAATGATAAATAGAGCAAAGTAAAAGGAGAATGAAACAAATGAATAAAATAAATAAAAAGAAAAGTAGACCTAAACCATACAGAAATGAGGAGGAGAAAGAAAGGGGATCAAGTGGCTGGGACTGTCCTATGCAATCTTCTACTTTAGGTTTTCTGTTTTTGCACTATTTTATTGCAGTGAGTTTCACATCATAGAATGTTACCCATTTAAGAACAACTAATTGTCTGGAGATGTAGCTCAGTGATGCTTAGGTTTAATTCCTAGCACCACAAAAGAAACAAACATGCAGGTAAACAACTAAACGGTGCTAGTACCATCATGATGTTGTTACCTTCTAACTGCAAAACACCTACATCATTCTGTACCCATTAAGCAGTCAATTTCTCCCTGTTCCTTCTTTCTCAGCCCCTGGACCAGACATCTGCCCTCTATCTCCATGAATTTACATATTCTGGACATTTCATATCAATGGGCTCATACATTTTAGGTCTGTTATGACTGGCTTCTCTCACTCAGCATAATATTTATAAAGTTCATCCACATCATAGCCTGTATTAGTATAGCACTTAATTCCTTTTTATGGCTGTGTCATATTCCATGTGCATACAGAGCACAATTTGTTTATCCATTCATCCACTGATGGATACCTGAGCTGTTTCCACCTTTGAACTGCTGTGAATAATGCTATGAATATGTGCTTATACACTGGTTTGAGTACCTTCTTTGATTAATCTTGGATACATTTTTAGGAGTGGAATTTTTGAAGCACACGGACTTTTTTTTTTTGAGTAATGCTTATTCATGTCCCTCATCCATTTTTTTATTTGAACTATTTGTCAGTGGCTCAGGCATAGACTGTAGCTCTTTAGAACATAGGGAAGGAGGATGTGACTATCAGGTGAGGAGTTGGCATGAAGACTGTGGCAGACAGAGTAAAGGGGCGTGAGAGCCTGGGCCCTAGCCTGTCAGTCAAGAGAGGAGAAAGGATGTGTATGTGCTCTGTTCTGGGCTCATGTTAGAGACATAACATCTTGAAGATGTTCCCTGCTAATCAAAATGTCAGACCTGACCCTTCCGTGAGTTTAGGTGTGAATATATAGTGGCAGCATGGTCCAAGCTGAGGTTTGCCATGACAGTTGGTCTTGTGCAAGGAACAGTCTGAGCTCCCTGGCAGAAGCAAACATAGAACCTCTCTGGGCAATGTGATCCACAACAGGCAAGCAGAGTGCACAGAAAGAGCAAGGGCCCCCAGGCACACTCAAAACCAGAAGTCTCAAAATCCCAAAGTGACAATGCTCTGAAAAAGTGAAGTGTGGGCCAAGAATTTCAGATAGCAGAAAAGCAATACTAAAGAAAATAGAAACTAGGTGTTTTTTTATTATAAAATCATAAAAGACACAGTAAAAGAAATAAGTGCAAACAAGTTAGCAAGAATAAAATAAAACTGATAAAATAAAATTGATTGTACACATAACATACTTTCTATAAAATCCAAAAGATTTTACCAAGAATTTACTAATCCCAATAAGAAGGCATAAAAAAGTTACCAGTTGACAAGAGTAATACTCAAAAAGTAATGGTGCTTTTGTGCACCAGCAGCAAATAATTTTAAAACACAACATTTGCAGTTGAGAAAAAGAAAAGACACCTGAAAAATGTAAAAGAATAAATCTAGGTGGGTAGCTAGCACAGGCTCGGAGGAAAAGCAGCCGGCCCCACCCAGGTGAGCTCAATGGTCACCATCAGGATCCTGTAGCCTGTGGGTGCCAGAAGAACCAGTCAACTACACCTCAGAGAAGTTGTGCATGTCTGGAGAAACCCATTCCACACCTCGCCACCTCCCCAGGAACCTAGGTTAGGAGAAACTCAGGTACCTGACCCAATCCCCTACACTGCGGACAGGTAGCCAATGTGGGAAGCACCTGGGACCCCAAACTGGCTCATCCAGAGGAAACCAGGAAAATGTCAAGACGAAACAGCAAAAGGTAATCTCTAGCCTCCATCCTACGCACAACAAGCCCAGAAGAAATAAACAGAGGAAATTGGAAGCTGCACACCTGAAATTTCTGGGATGATGACAACTGAAGTAAAGAAACTACTTCATGAGGCTGTAAAAGAAATCAGATCAAAAATAATATCTCAGGTAAAAGAAGAAATGATGAACATAATGAAAGGGAGCATATATCTAAAGAAGACATAGATTAAAAAAAACAGAGGAGCATAGGAAGGTGAGGGAAACCTTGAATGAGCAATATAGGGAAGAATTGGAATGCATGAAACAGATTCATTCAAAGAGTTTTCCAGCAAATTAGAAACTCCCCTGAGGGGGCTGGGGATTTAGCTCAGTGATATAAGCACCTGCCTGGCAAGTGTGAGGTTGGGAGTTTGATCCCCAGTATAAAAAATAAATAAATAAAAATTTTAAAAACCTCCATTGAAAACTGCTTGAAAGAAACTGAAGATAGACTCTCAGACCTTGAAGACAGGATTGCAGCTAGTGATCACAAAAGGAAATTTCTCTTAAAAATAACAAGGAACCAAGAAATAACTGTTCAGTGGCTGCAAGATGATGAAAGAAAGATAATTCAAGCCTGACAAGTGTCAACAAAAAGGCAGAGGCCAACACAAATGATGGAAAAAAAATATTTAGAGAAGTAATAGCAGAAACTTGCCAAGCATGGGAAAAAGACCTGACATACAGGTAAGTGAAGCATATAGAACTCAAACTAACCATTACCAAAATAAATCTAACCCAGACAAATAATAAAAAAGACCCCAGAAATTCAGCATAAGAACAGAATATTTAAAAACTGTTGGAGAAAAGAAACAGATCACCTGTAAAGGAAGACCCATCAGAATCATGACAGACTTCTCAACATAAGCCATCAAGTCAAGAAGACCTTGGAATGAAGCATTTCAAGTCTTGAAAGAAGACAACTTCCAACCCAGATTGATGCACCCTGCAAAACTACCTTTCAAAAGTTAATAGAGAAACTAGATACTTCCATAACAAAGAAAAACTGAAGGAATTCATGACCACCAAACCAATCCTACAAAGAATACTGAAGGACATTCTAGAGAGAGATAAAAATGACCATGGTTCCAGGAACAATGGCAGAGAGAGATAGCATGCAATTGAATGGAGGAAGAGGGAGCCAACAGCAGGAAAATAGCAAGGCAGAAATGAATCAGTCCATGTTGGCCAAAAGCATTAACGTAGATGGTCTTGACTCACCAATAAAAACAAACATAGGCAAAGTGGATCAAGAAACAAGACCCATCAACATGTGGTATACAAGAAACATTTAACTCAAAAGGAAATTCATAGACCAAAAGTCAAAGGACAGAAAACAATGCCCCATGCAACAGGAAACCAGAAAAAAGCAGAAGTAGCTTGCCCATCAACTACAGAATAGATAAGATATGGCGTTTTCATGTAGTGGAAAGTTACTCAGCTATAAAGAACAATAATCATGAGGCTCTTGTAGGTAAATGGATGCAACTTGAGATCATGCTCATGTGAAATGGTTTGGAATCACATGAGTGAACATCATGTTGTTACCCTTGTATAAAAAAACTGAAGGAGCTAGTAGGGTCCAAAATGTACACTAGATATGATAAAGTGAAAAGGGAGGGAAAGTCTAAAAAGGGAAGATGGTAGCCATCGTTAATGTCCTATTATCTTGTTTTGAAGTTCTCGATCATTTTCATTGTTCTGCTTTGTTTGGCTATAGTCTGTTCTGTTTTGTTTGATTTTATTATGTCTTATGGTATAGGCAGCTACTTTGAAGATAACAGGAGGCATTATAGTAGCTACTGTTGATTTCCTATTTTCTTGTTTTGAAGCCCTGTATTATGTTCACTGTTTTGTTTTGATTGATTCTGTTCTGCTTTATTTTGTTTGGTTTTATTATCTTTAAAATAAAAAAATTAAAAAGGAACAAATCTAACAAAAATGTATAGTTTTTACAAAACATATAGTAAACTTCAGAAAAAGATCAAAATAGATAATGATAAATATCATATTCAAGATTCTTAAGATGGTAAAAATGTTAATTTTCCTAAAATCAAACTATGAATTTGATTTAATAATATCATATGCAAAAAGGATTTACTTTTTTCTCACTTCAACTCAGTGCTGAAGGCTGAAGAATAGCAACTACTACCTTAAATTAGGGAGAAACAGGCAAAAGCCAGCATTCACTGTAATATTAGAGAAACTAAATTTGTGCAATGAAAGCTGGGTGTGGTGGTGCATGCCTGTGATGGGTAAAGTTGGAGGTGTCCCTGAAAGTTTCGGGTCCAATTACCTACCAAAGTCAATAAAGAATAGTATCTAGGAGTATTCTAGTTCATTTCTGGATGTTCAGGGTACTTACAAGATCCCACATACTGAATGGGGGAAAAAGTTTATCTACAGAAAATCAGAAGCAGACTGGCCTAGAGGTCCTCTGTGGATACTCTAGACTTCAGAGGTAGTCACAGACTTCACAGTCTGTCATGGCTTGTGTCTAGATGTCTCCTCAAAGCCTCATGCACTCATAAGTAGGACTTTTCAGAGTTGGTTGGATCTAGGGCATGTGATACTGGAATTAAGGGTGTGTGGTACTAAATTAGTTTACTGGTTGAAATTGCCATAATTCTGAGCATAGATAATGAGAAGGCCCACCCTGAGTGTGTGTGGCACCATTCAAAAGTCTTGTAAGCCTGCATGGGCTAAAAGGGAAAGGGAGGCTTGCTCCATTGCTGCTTCTGTTGCTGTTGTTTGCTGCTTCCTGCCTGCCTTGCCATGGACCGTTTCTCCTCTGACATGCCCCTGTGCCATGCAGCCCCGCCTTGAAGCCAGCCGACCATGGACTTAAACCTCTACATACTATAAGCAGAAATAAACCTTTTCTCCTATAACTTGTAGGTGTCAAGTATTTTATCTCAGCAAAGAGAAAAGTAACTAAGACACAGCTCAAGAATCTGCACCCAATAAATCCTTACTCTGACTTTGGCAACAAACCTGTCTTCTCAATTTACCATCCATGTACTTGCCTGGAAAAATCATGTTTAAAAATGTACTCGTCTAATAAGCCTTAGGTCAAAATAAAGAATTTAAAGAGTCTATAAATAATGACAAAAAGCAGACCAGTTAAACACAGAATTGATTGAGAATAGTGGTGCTAATATTCCTATAAAAATTCAGTCACATGACAGAAAATAATTATTAATGTAGAAAAGGCAACAAAGTTATATGTGGTAACACAGATGTAAAAATATATCAACAAAAACTCCAAATGGCAGAGAGAGCAGAAGGAAGACAGTAAAATAATTCTTACCTCCCAGAATACTGGAATTTTATAGTGATACAGACAAACATGTTCAAACTGTTCCTTTTAAAGAGGTGCATACCTTCATATCACTGAAAGAAAAAAAATGCTAAAAACATCACCAGAAAAAGATGAAAAAATGGAAATAAATTGTGCCATGTTAAGATTTTAGCAATTGTGTTCTAACATAAATAGTTTTGTTTATACTCCTTTATGGTTAATTTGGGATACTTTTGTCAGTTGGAACATAAGTAATGTGCCAGTTACTTTTGTTTTACCATTTCTCAACAGGACCACTAGAGGGCAGAAAAGAGAATGAAAAGCCAGAATCTCGGTCCCCTATGCTGATGTCATTTCTAGTGTGGATCTAAGGAAACCAACCAGGAATTCACTGTGATGCTGCCCAGAGGTATTCCGAGGTCTGTGCTGAAAACTCAGACTGAGAATTACTATGTTCTTCTTCAATTAGCCTAAAAATATTTTGCAGTAAGAAACTGTAAAGTAAGCATGTTCATGTAAAAATATACAAATCTTTGTTGTAATAACTTCTAGGAGTTTATCCAAAGATAATAACTGATGAATGCAGAAGTTTGTCACAGTGTTTTTCTTATAATGGTAGACAATAGAAAATATTTAGCAACAGAGGGTTATAAAAATAAAGTATAGTATCGCTAGAGGGTCTAAACTCTGAAAAAAATTCATGCTTTTAAAGATATATAAGAATTTTGGAGAACGTTAAGAGAGCATTACTAAAAGTATGATTTAGTATCTTTCAATATCAGTAAATTATATAGATGGTGGTGATGTAAACAGAAATATGCAAAGACTGATGATAGATAAAGACAAGTGTGAGTGAGAATACAGATATGGTAGCAGCTACATCATGAGGTAAAACACCCACTGTTAAAAGCAATGACTTTACATTTTGTGATGTTTAAAATGATTCTAAATGTGTATGCTTTTTCATATTTTTCTCATTTTCTGTATTGTAATAGGATCCTTTTAATTCTATGCGAAAAAAGAAATATACATTATACGTATTTATAAAACAAAACCAACACTCTTTTTGACCTGTCAATGTCTTAAAACTGTGACGCCAAACACATGTGGGATAACTCATTCTGGAGGTTGATAGGGAAAAGAAATCTGAAAATCTCTACAGTATTTTCTTTATTGTGCTCTCAAAGCTACTTTATAGGAGAAAATAGGGAAACTAGTCTTCAAAGGAATACAATTTAGATGCACAATTGTTTTGCTTTAAAAGCCTACATCCATAAGACACTGGAACTGGTCCAGAGGGCAGCACATACTACCAGGTGGCAGCAAAGGGTCTCATCCCAGCGGAGGCTCCTGCCTCCCAGCCCGGCTCCCTGCTGCGGTTCTGAGACAAATGAACCAATGGACCTGCCTTCTCGTCCCTAAATTCTTCAGAATCACACTCCAGGAGGGCCCAGCTATTACACTGTCACAAACGTTCTTACCTTTCATTTGCTCTAAAAACCTCAGTTGTCTTTCTTCAGCAAAACGACTTGGTTTTCCCATATGATCTTTTATGCTTTATTCCCTGTCCTTTACTAGGTTAAGGACGTAAACTTAACCCTAACCATTCCTTTGAGTTACTCACCACTGAGTACTCTAAAGTGTATGCCCAATCCAGGTGTAAATAAACTATATTCCCTGGCTAACTTGGCCCTTTTTCATTTAATTTGCAGGCCCTCAGGTACTGACCCTACAAACGTAAAGAGTTTTTCCTTCCCCTGACACTGCATTCTATCCTTCAGGCCTGTCATAAACTGTGGGTCTTAAGCTGAAACTAAAAGGGTCATAGTGTAGGTTCATCTTTCCAAATACAGTGGGGGACAGAGGCATAAATAGTCCATAGGCTGGAAAGAAATTATCCTTTGTGGTCACAGTTCCCACCACTGTGTCATTCTGTCTCCTTCAGGTGCACACTCTATGTCCCTGGAAAGGGAATCACTCCAGATCTGTGCAGGGAAAGTGTTGGGAAATGATGGAGGCAGGGGACACTCACAGAAATATGAATGCCATTTAAGGAAATTAAATTATATAATGCTGTGACCATTAATCCTGATGTGTCAAGTTCATTGGATTAAGAAACACCTAGCAGATTAATAGGGTGCACTCCTAGTTGTGTCTGCGTGGATCATGGTGTAAGTGGCACTGCAAAACAGAATTTTCAAAGTTAGATTGTTTTTCTTTTAGAGATAAGAAACCAAACTTCATCTGCTGAGCACATAATCAACACCTCTCCTTGCCTCAGCTTGAAAGAAGTGACAAAATATGCAGGTACTGACCTTAGGAGGTCACAGCTCAGTTTTCTTTCCAGAAAGAGAGAGAGAGACAGGGAGAGAGAGAAAGAGAGAGAGAGAGAGAGAGAGAATGTGCTGGAAGTGTTACAGCAAGTGTGAAGATCTGCATTATCTTTCGTGCTCCCCTCCCGTTTCTTACTATAAAAAACTCTTACACACTTGTACATGATGAGATGGTGATTTGAGGTAAATGAAACCCTTCATCTCCACAGAACTATACTTGAATAATATGGATCTCAGTAGCCAGTAAAAAAGGAAGACATGACCTTGGGTACTTACTGGTCATTCTTCTCTGGCACTGTTCCCCCTGTTTACTTCCCAGTAGCCATGAACTAAGTAACTTTGCTCTACCACATCCTTCTGGCATCATGATCCTGCCTTTGAGGCAACTGACCATGGACTGAATCACCCCAACCTTGAGCTAAATTAAACCTTACCTCCTTTAAATTGTGGGTGTCAGTATTGTGTCCAGCAACAGGATTGCTGACTAGCACAAAGAAGTTTTTCTTTTAAATCAATTGCATGGCATAATTATTACTTTAGACCAAAATTGTTAATGTGGGGAAGGCCTTGAAGGATTGTTAGGTACAATCGTCTGGCTAAGACATATGAGAACTGAATTCTAGAGCCAACGGTGGGAGTTAAAAGGCATGAAAGGGCCAAGAGGTTAGAAGGTAAAGGAACCAAGACATCCACAGCCACAGCCACTAGAGTAGAAGCCAGAAGGAGCAAAGACAGAGCCCTGATATGTTTGTCCCTGGTGGAAAGAAGCTAAGACAGTGAGCATCTGAGAGGTGACATCCCTCTCCCTCGGTGAGACTGGGAGGACAGAGGTCAAACTGTGGGCAGAGAGGAATTTTGGGAGTTCTTAAGTTTCCATCCAGTCACTTGCTCTCTGTCTTCATGTATAGGAATCAATATCTGCTGTTAGCACTGATCAACAAAACATGCCTGTCTAGTTCAGACCACTCAGCTGGCCTGTGCAAGAGGCCTCCAACCGTGAGACAGCCACCTCCTGCTACCTCACTCTGCTCACACTCACCGGCATGGAGTGGCTTCCAGAATGGGTTAGAGGTGACTTCAGAGGTGCACGAGGCCACAGCCTGACCCCTGGCCTACACACCTGGGGTGTCTTCAGGAGTGCTCAGCTACTTCAAGAGGATAACTCTGGGTCTGGTGTCTGGTATCTGAGAGACACATTTCTGAGTGAAGACCCATGGTGCTTTCCAAAAAAGGGCATTCCCGAGCCTGCCCCTAGAGTCCAGCAGTCTCTGTGCGTCTGTCACAAACTGCTCACTGCAGGGTCTTCTCAGACCCTGCAGACAACGGCCCTGCATCTGGAGATGATGCTCTCCCACTGATGTGGTCCTCAGATTTGAGGAAGAGTAGATACAAAAACCAAAACCAGGTGTGGTATCAATGTTTTTGAAGTGATTATCATTTCAAAATCCTTGATTTCCTAAGTCACCTGTCTGAGAATCCCTTTGGCCATTTCCCCTTCACCACCTCTCCCTTCATGGTCTCCACATCCCCATGTACCTCAGTCCACCCAAACACCAGGCAGTGCATCTTCCTGGGGTGCAGCCTCCCCACCATCACCACATGGAGAGCTCTGGTTGTACTCCAATGACTGAGGATACAGTTCTACAGCCAGAGCAGCAATTTCCACTTTTCACTCCCAACAACACTGAAGGAGACCCAGTCGCACTGCCAGTTGATAGATCTTTAGAACAAGATTTTCTAACAATCACAAGCTGGTTCTTGGCAAGCTGTTTGGAAGGAGTTCAAAACAATTGAATGACATTATAGCAAATCTTTTCCCATTTCCATGTTTCATTCTTATTTATGGGTAACAAGTTTGCTTCAGGTTCTAAAAATGAAAACTAAAGAAAATAGTTATGCTAAGCCCTTCTTAGCATAGGACCATGCCATGGACACACGGGCCTAGGGAGGATCATCTGTATCATCACATATATTGCATTTCCAATGATTTTACTTTGTATATTTAATTTTTATCAATTAAAATGTTTGTGTTAAATGTATACTAATGTAGTCAAATGTATACTAATACTAATTATAATGATAATACAAAGAAATAATAGGGTCTTGTGATTATAGAAAATTACATTTGTCATTGTTTGATTGTCTGATTGTTATGCCTAGATTTTGTAACTTGAACAACTACTTCTAAGATAACAATATGTAATATATTGACTAGTACTGATTTCTTACTGTTTTTTTTGAAATTCTGTATTATTTCTACCTTTTTTCTGTTTTGTTTTTTCAAAATAAAAAATTAAAAAAGAAAAGAAAATTACATTTGAAAATTAATTTCAATTTGTAAACATATTTTTGTTGTAAAAATAGAAAAGGCAATAAACATTTTTGAGCAAAAAAAAATGTATCTGCTACACTGGCATAGTATTCCAAAGGAAGTGTAGAATGGGTATCTGAAACAAAAGGAATAAAGTCACAAAACAGTTCTGCATGCTCAGAAGAAAGCATCTTCATGTATTTTGTAAAGGATGATAGATGGCAGGCAGTCAAATCACCATAGCAATTAGAGCCCACTGAAAACACTCAAGTGATGCAAGAGTTTTAGCTTGAAATATCAATACTTTCTAAATGCCAGAAGATACACCCTCTCTAGCTAATGAGACAAGGCATTTCTGTGGGCTGGGTATCTGCACCAAACCCACCGAGGCTGGGAGGAGACAGGGAGATGAGGCTTTGGGCCTGGCACCTGGGGCATGTGCTACGGTAACACCTTTCTCAGGGTAATGGGCTTGTTTCAAAAAATCAGGTGCTTGTTTATTTCTAGTGTGCCAAACACATCTGACTCCTGGCTAATATAGATTGCTCTGACTCATTAGGCCAGCAACTCAGGAGTTCTTCAAAAATATGTAAAGCTCTGACTCACTGGAGTTCTAGGTGAGGGGAAACAAGCAGCAAGGCCAACACAGTGGTCCCGGCTACAGTACAACTGAGGTCGTTGTGTCCACAGTGTAACTTCCCTCTGCCTCCAATCCCAGGCCAGGTTGGGAGGCAGCTGACCCCAGACATCCAACAGCACCTGCCAGTCCTGCAGTCTGGTCCCCAGTATTTCAGGGTGCTGGGCCTGGTTAAGACGACTAAGAAGAAAGAAGCAAGTGAGTGTGATGGCTTCAATGTACATGTCTCTCCAAAATTCACATGTAAGGACTTTGACCCCAGTCAGATCATATTGAGAGATGGGAGCTTGGCATAGTGGCCCATAATTCCAGGACTCTGGGACGCTGAGGTAAGAGAATCACAAATTTGAATCCAGCCTGGGGACTGACTTTAGCAAGAGCTTTTCTCAAATAAAACATAAAAAGACCCAGGGATATAGCTCAGTGCAAAGGCCCTGGGTTCAATCCCTGACGCCCCCCCGTCCCCACTCAAGTATTAGGGACTTCAGGAGGTAACCAAGGCACCGAGGCATTAAAAAAGGCTCAAGGGGAATTAAATCAGCCTTTCTGCCCTCATGTCCCTCCGTTACCAGAGGACACAGAACTCCCATCCTCAAGATGATACAGCATGAACGTACCACTGCAAAAGCAGAAGGCAGACCTGCTATAGCTGAATCTGCAGGCAGCTTGACCCTGGACTTCAAAATCTCACAATCATGAGAAATAAGTTTCTGTTTCTTACATATTACCTAGTCTTGGGCACTTTGTAACAGCTACGGGAGATTCAGAAGATTGGGGTATCTGCCAAATTACACCTGCAAGTATTTGTGTAACTGGTACTATGGTCTGAGTGTTACTGACTCCCCAAAATTCCTATGCTGAAACCTAACTCCAACACGATGGTGTGAGGAGGCTTTGGGAAGTGATGAGGTTATGAGAGTGGAGCCTCATGAATGACATTAGTGCCCTTTCCAGAGAGGGCACTGTCTATGGACCAGGAAGTGACCTTACCAGACACCAGGCTGCTGGTACCTTGATCTTGGACATCCAGCTTCTAGAACTGTGTATAAATTTTAGTTGTTTAGAAGTCACTTCATCTACTGTGATTTGTTAGAACAGCTCTAATGGGCCAATTCAGCTGACATTTCTTTGCCTGAGGTAATTTCAAGTGCAGTTATTCTTAACCCAATAATTTGTCCCTGGAAATGTTTTTATTTCATGACAGGCACTGGAAATGTATGCTTGCAGTTTGCCCTGTAATTGCAAAGCAAATTAACAATGTAAAATAAGTGAAATACGATTCCTCATTTCAGCATTTAAAGTAGGAAGACTCTAAAGTAAATAAAACTTCTACTCTACAAAAAGAATGGGGATTAGTGCCAGGGCTCTAGATGTAACAGAAGTGAAGCAGAAACTGTGAAATTCTCTAGGATTTCATAGACTCAAGGTTTCTGTGAAATTATGAAGAAAAAATATAATATTAGCATTTTTGTACGTGGTTTTACTGAAAGTATAGTGATGAGTTGTATAACTGTGTCTACTTTTAAAGAAATTGAAAGCACTTAAAAGGATTTGATACTCTAAATTTGTGAAAGACTTAATAAAGTTTGAAACCAAGCCATAAAGTATTTAAAAAAACCAGTATCTGGGGAAGATAAAGACACTGCTGGTAGAAGAGGAGAGGCTAGGGAAAGAAACAGAACATAGAAAGAAAAGTTAATATAACTTCTAATGAATCAAATTGTAATCATTATTATATCCAACTTTTAAAAGCTAAAAAATATTTTAAGTTTGCTTAAAATATTCTGTATACATATACACATGCATATAATTTTAAATCAGAGTTTATTTGATTGTGAAAAAATAGTATTTTGAGAAATTGAATTAATGGAATTTAAAAGTTCTTTACTTATTAGCCATATGAATAGCTTTTAATTTATTAAAAGACAGTAATCTAGAGGGAAATTATTTAACGGTCTCAACAGTGAACAGTTTCAAAAAGATGGAGGGCTTCATATCCTTTTTTTAAAAAAGAAAATCAGACAAGCCACCTTACAAATAAAGACAAAATAACTTACTTAAATATACCCATAATGCTAATTGCTATTAAATTATAACTGCTATTTTAAAAATAATAACCTCTGTGATTAAGTAATAAACAATAGATAATGTAAAATGATGATATGAAACCAATTAGAATAATTTTTAAAATCTACGCCAATTTTGTCATTTCTTTTCCAGTGCCTCTTGAACAGTGGGTACTGAGTCTCTCTTCAGAGACAATTTAGACCCTGATGCTTTGTGCAAACTAATTTGGAAACAGGAAAAAAGGATGTTAACCAGAGACTCAGAAATTTTTCTCTACATTTATTAAATATCCTTCAAAGGGAAAATTGAAAATATATTGAGAAATGATTCCATGCATAAATGGTACAGGGAGCTACATTTTTTAAGTCTGACATTTGATACCAGGACAGGTAATATACATTCTCATTGATGCAAATGTACAGAAAAGCTTATAATCTAAGTTTTATCATTGTCCATAGTTTCTAAAACCTCCCACTGTAACACAACGTTGGATTGACAGACCAAGGGTTAAATAACTGCCTTTCCACAACAGAAGTCAGTTTGCTTTGGTAAACAGAAGTCCACACAGGCTAGACAAGTACTGGCTCTTTTGCCCAACTCACCAGGGAAATCAGTGTGGGGCTGACATGGTCAGGCACTAGTTTCTGGCCTGACCTCCTTGGCCAGGAGCTCCCCACAGTGCGGTGGCTCTTTAGAGAGATGGAAGCAGCAGGAGGGCCTGTGAGAGCATCTGCTCCTAGGATGGACGGCCACGTGACCCTTCCTTACAACCGTGGAAGTAGGTGCTAAGGGGGCAGCGAAATAAACCACCATGTACCTTGAGCACCAAACCCCCAGAAGTAATCTACAAAACAGAGTCTTGGCAGCCACGGGGCAGGGATTATCCTGTAAAACCCAGGCAATTCCCTGGGAAACATTGCTTCCAACCAGGCCCTGAATGCTTGGCAGACTCGTTAGATGTTAGCAAAACCAATTTCCACCAGTGAGCTTCACAGATTTGTCAACTAGGAAATTCCAAGACAGTGGTTCTATATTTCTCATCATGTGATTCACAGTGACAAAGAATAAGATATTTTAATTAACATACAACTAAAAAATCACAGGCCAGAGATTTAGCTCTGTGGCATAAGCGCCTGCCTGGCAAGCACACAATCATGAGTTTAATCCCCAGTACTAAAAAACAAACAAACAAACAAACAAATAAATAAAACTATTAAAAAGTTGCCCCTAAATTTTCCATAACTATATTTCTAAGCCAGTTTTTAAAATTAATTTAAAAACAGAAACTCCCTTGAGAATGAGCAAAATGGCGGAAAATTACTTTTAAGATATTAGAGAATGGCTAAATGCAATGCTATTATCAAATTGCAGCTGAAACATGCTAACATCTTTTTAGTCTCTTCTGTGGAACCAGATAAAATTTTTAAAATGTGAACTTAAAAAAACTTTCTGGTCAACAGGCTTAGAAACCTGTCAGCTTTTGAAAGTCTAATGATGTCACTGTTGATTTGATTATATTTACTAGCTTTTATCATTGGTTTTTGGAATTTAAGTAATACAATATAAAATAATTAAAATGATAGTAACATATACATTAATTAATAAAAATGAATAATTAATAAAACTAGAGTTAGAAAATGATAAAACCAGAGTTAATAAAATTGGTTATTAATTTAATAAAAGTAGAATTATTATTTAGTTAATAAAACTAGATTTATCATTAAAACTTCTTGTTGAAAAGTAAATAATGGTCCTCAGGCCCATAAAAATGGAGTTCTGTGAGAGTTCTAAGCATTATTTAGAGTATTATATATATATATGTTTTGGGTTTTTTTGTTTTTGTTTTTGTTTTTGTTTTTTGGTACCAGGGATCGAATTCACAATCTTGCACCTGCCAGGCAGGCACTTAAGCCACTGAGCTAAATCCCTAGCTATTTCATAATTTTCTATGTGTCAAAGATCTTGTGTTTGTCTTTTATGTCTTTTATTGTTATTGTCTATTAATTAAAAACGTTAAAGCTTTCGTAACATACATTCATATTTTCTCATATTGCCCAAGAGAAGATTAAAATTCACTCTCAGTGATCTGTGTGCCTCTACTAACAAGAGGTATGATCTCAATTGACAAAAATAATAAAAGGCATCCCAAAATTCTTCAATTTTAATTCAAGGGAAAGAGATTGGCAGTGACATGTCAGAAGAAAGTACACTAACAGATTTATCAGTTAAGCATTTTTTCTCTTTCCTCTTGAGACCTCATCATTATTAAAAAAGAGATACAGGAATGTTCCTGGAAAGAAAGCACAGTAGGAAGCAGAGGGATCTACCTCTCACCTGGACAGCAGCCTCCCTGGTGGAAAGTTTGGAGCTCAGGAGTCTCTGAAGCTCTCACCTCTGGAGAAAGACTTGCAAGATCAGTGCGGGTGAACTGGTCACCCTCAGCACCACATACGTAGGCAGTTCCTGGAGTAACCTGCACACAACCTGCAGGGCACAAGAACTCTGCCCTCCCTTGACTGGGAACTATGCTGCTTAGTCCCCATTGCCGCACCTGCTCGCATGGCTGCATATCCCGTCTTCTGGCTGAAGAAACTCCCTGGAGATTTGAAGTGTTGCCACATTTTCCCACTTTGGTTTTCTCTTATTTCCCCATTTGGGAGCCAGACATTGAAGATTATGATATTCAAAACCAGTCACAGTTACAAGGAAAATTAGAAAGTAACTATACACGCCCATGTGAAGGCAGAGGTTCAAAAAAGACCCAGAAAGACCTTAAATTTATTCTCAGACTATATGTGGCACAGGAACAGCCTACAGCAACTCTAAAAATATAGAAAGCCTTAGGAAAGGATGAAAAACTCATTTCCAGAAGCTTCCCAAATTTAATGAAAGACATGAATATAAACATCCAAAA
>RJWM01010354.1:10026-64106 GCA_004363535.1 Dasyprocta punctata
TTTTTTTTTTTTTTTTTTTTTTTTTTTTTTTTTTTTTTTTTTTTTTTTTTTTTTTTTTTTTTTTTTTTTTTTTTTTTTTTTTTTTTTTTTTTTTTTTTTTTTTTTTTTTTTTTTTTTTTTTTTTTTGAGGCAGGGTCGCACTATGTAGCTCAGGCCGGCCTTGTGCTCGCATTGTAGCCCAAGCCGGCCTCGAACCCATAATGCTCCGCCTACCTCAGCCTCCCGAGTGCTGGGATTAAAGGCGTGTGCCACCACGCCCGGCTTAAATTATATTTTTAATGAATAGAATATATAGTTTACTAATATTAAAATAAAGTTGTACAAGTGACTACAACAAGAAATTCATTGATTACTTACCTGTTTAGTTTTCAAATTTATACTTGGCTCCTTACTTGGAGATATGTTTTCATTGGTAACATTTTGCTGTGAGAATCAGATTGTGCTGGATTGAATTCTACCCCCACCATTCAATAAATGTATAGCTTTGAGCACATTTCTCAAGCTTTATAAGTCTCAGTTTCTCCCTGACCCTTAGTACTGGGGGCGACCTATATGCTAGGCATTTGCTCTACCTCTGAGCTACGTGTCCAGTGTTTATTGTTTATTTTGAAAGAAGGTGTAGCAAAGTTGCCAAGGCTGGCCTTGAACTTGTGATCCTCCTGCCTCAGTCTCCCAGAATGTTGATTTTATTGACATGTCCTCAGTTTCTTTACTTATAAAATAGGAATGGCATATGTAAGGTCATGGCAAGAATTAAATAGAACATATTGACTTTCTAGTAATATGTCAAATACTAGCTCTAAACCATCACCTAACCTTCTTTTAGCTCATTTGTTCAAATGCTTTATTGTCCCACAGAAAGAAAAGATTCTTTGTGCTTTGGAGAGCCCAATATACATGTGTTAGATATTAAATTAAGACAAGGGAGTTTGGCTTACTTGGGAGTTATGAAGTTCTCCAAGATGGCACTATTCTTGTTTTCCCCAAGCCTTTAAAATCACATCACCTTGGACTCCTGCTTCCTTCTTAATGCTGTCTGATATCCCTCTGGAAACAGGAGGTGTACCCTGCCCTTACATTCTAGTCTTCTTTGACTTTTTTAAAGATAGTTTTCCCATCTGAGATAGCTCACTGTTGGAGTGACCAATACCAACTGCCTCTCTTTCTGTGAGGTAGTTTATTGTTTTACATGTGGTGCCTTCTCTGCTGCAGTAAAGCAGGAAGCAGATGTGGGTAGGCAATAGATACAGTTCATTATCTCTATTAAAATTTGACCTGGTAGTGGTTTACCTTGTAGTTGCCAAATCAAGTGCAGTAGAGTATGTAACTTTTTAAAGTAAAATATTGAATTTCCTTTTGGTGACCACATCCTCTGAACTGGGAGTAGCTGGAACTGAAAGCAGCTACGTAAAGAAGCAGAGACAAAGCACAGCACAGGAGAGATCCTTTAAGAGTGTCTGCTCTCCAACCACCTACTTTTCATATCTGTTTCATGTGGCTTGGGCATCCCAAATTAGCCTGTCCTGAACTAAACTCTTGACTTTCTCTCTGAAGGTTAAAATTCCCTTATGGCTTTCTGTCTCAGTAAACATCCTCCCATATTTTAAATCAGAGCCATTGGAATCATTCTCTATCCCTTCATCTTCTTTCTGTAAATATAACCCATCACAAAACTAGTGTACCTTCAAACTCATCTGTCCATCCACCAACCATAGCCCTCTCCAAGTCATCACCATCTCTCAGTATAGACAGTGAAACCATCACTGATTTCTCCTTGTGTCCTTTTTGGCCATTTGCCTCTTTCTCCAACCCATTATTGCACTACATGCAGAGAGATCTTTTATAAATTTAAATGAAATTAATTAAATTTAAATTAAACTTAAAGATTTGCTGAAAGTCTTTTAATGACTTCTCTTTCATTTAGAATAAAATCCAAATTTCTTATTATGGTTTGCAAGGCCTCATGTGGTAACCACCTCTTATCTATCTCTCCAGCTTGGTCTCCTTCTGGCCTCACCATTGCTGTTCTAGCCCTTATTTCCTGACTCCTTCACTTTCTTCAGCCCGTTGACCTCCTCCTTACTGTGGAGCCACCACCTGGAAGGCTGCCCTTGTCTTTCCTACAGATAGTATCTTCTTATCCTCTAGGTCCCAGGTTAAGTGGAATCCATAGTGACTTCATTCACAGTAACACTCTTCTCCTATTATTATTTTTATAGCACTGTGACCGCCCCCTTACAGTATTACTTATAGTTATATAGATCTTAGTGGTCTACTAGTTTAATATCTATGTCCCCAACTAGAAAATAAGGTCCATGATGGCAAATCCAGAGCCCCTATTCCAGCTCATACAAAGGTGCTTGAAACTTTATTTTGAAATAGTGAGTAGAATAGATAACAACAAGAAACAGTGAATCCTGAATAAGCATAGAACTACGCAAATTCTCAGGGATGATTTCCCTATGCACAAGTCACACTGATCTTATATTTGAATGCTTTAACAAAATCTTTTGTCAGTCAAAAGACATTGTGCTTTCATTTTCAGAATGCTTCTAGAACAAAATCGTTCCACAGATCTGGGTTAGTGGGGTGACCTGTCTTCAGCACTAGGATGTAAAATGTCACACTTGGCAACTCACAAACAGAAATAGATATCCTCTTCAGAACTGCAGACTCATCTGTGAGCCACAGTCCTGGACACCTCAGCAGTTACTGACCTCAGGTCTTGGCCCCCACCATTGATGATTTTACATTCACATCTCTGGGGCATCTCATTACAAGAGCTGGTCACATCCAATATGTTTGGGACCTATATCTTCCCCCTGCTGCGTGCTCAATCTTTTGTTTAGTTCAGTCAAGGATGTTCTAATTTTAGTAAAGTTTAGCAAAGCTTACCTAATTTTGACATATAATAATGAATTGGCCTAACTAATAGGGAACCTGAGTTTTATAGAATACTATGAATTTGGACTTCTCAGTCCAATGGACAGCAAGTGGACATTGCCTGGTCTTGTGCCCAAAGGAAGGGAGAGACTCTGACATGGTTTTCTCTGCCACTGGTTTGGGGCTAATATCACTCATTTATTAAGAACTATAGAGTCTTAATTTCTTGATTAACATGTCTGGTGCAATTAGATCATTTTCAGAGAGAATGAACTCTGATTCATTCTTACCCAGAAGATACAATTTCTGCACAATGAACTTAGTTCTGGAAAATCTGAGTGCACGTTGTCAATTAAAGAAGACGAAGTTAAGAGGTCATACAAATGTTTTAAGTCACTCTATGAATATATGCTATTGATGTAGATCAGTAGAGTAGTAGAGAGTGACTTAATATTTTTTTGACTATGGTGGTCCCAAGTAAGAAGTACGTAGTCCCTTTTCTTTCCTACCATACCCTATACCCTGTCTTTCCTTTCTCTCCCTTCCCTCCCCTTCCCTCCCCTTCCCTTCCCACTTCCCCTTCCCCTACTCCCTCTCTTCTATCCCTTCTTGTCCCCTTGCTCTCTTCTCTTCTCTTCTCTTCTCTTCTCTTCTCTTCTCTTCTCTTCTCTTCTCTTCTCTTCTCTTCTTTCCCTTTTTCTCTCTTCTCTCTACCATTTACTTCCCAGAATGGTGCCATGCCAGATATGGCGTGTGAAAGTCTGGTGCCATGGTTAGTAAAAAAGAATTTATCAGTAATCAATATACAAAAGTAAAGAGTTTATTGGTACACTGCAAGACAGCTGTGGGTAAATCCAAGAAAGGAATGCATTGGGGGGCAGGGATGGAGAAAAGCAGGGACTTTTACATTTGATTTTAATGTGATGAGGAGATACGGGAACATCATCTCAGGAATGCTTTCATCAGGTCATCGTGGTTCCATTGTCCATCCGTCTCAGTTCTGAGGACAACCAGTTGTCACCAGGTGAAGTAAAGTTTTCTTCAGTAAGGCTTGGTGTTCCTGGTGTTATCAAAAAAACAAAAACAAAAACAAAAACAAAACCAAAAAAACAGCCCTTCAGCAAAGGTTTAGAATTTTCTGCAAATAATTATGAGAACCCTGATGTAGGCAATCAATAACAGCTCTAAATGGTGCAAGACAAGAGCAGTGGGGACAACATGCTGACGATCAATAGAAATTAATCAACACAAAAAGAAGGAAAAATATATTGTGTCAGAAAAAGTGACCAGGAGTGTGACTGTGCTCCTTAGTGAAGCATTAATATCAGCAGCAAATCTTATTTGTATCTGTCTGTTTATTTCCCCCATATTTTTGAAAGCCCTATGTGGGGATAAGACACATCCATCCTCTGTCCCTTATGACCTTACACAATAATACGTGATTTGTGGTTTGATATCCATAATAATGAAAACATAATGATAGAGTCAATGTATAACGAGTTAACTGGAAACGGAAAACATACAATAATTGACAATCCACGTTGTGGTTTCTGTTTTTTCCAGTGAATTGTTTTCTTACCAGGAAGTCCAGAGTCGGAAGCCCCCCGGATACTGCACAGAGACATGGACACGTGTGATGCTGGATCAGGAGGGCAGCCCCAAGGCTGGTGGTGAAGGAAGCAAAATCTCCACAACAAATCTGACTTTGCAGCTTTTTCCCTTTTGGGAATATTGCATAGCATGCTTCCAAATATTAAATATGTAATTTTAAGCATGGCAGTTCTCTGATGAGAAGTTTACACTAGTGTTGACTTTTAGAGGACCCTTACACAGCTCAGTTTGGAAATCTATTGGATATTACCTTTTATTGCCTTTTAATTTGATGAATGTCTTGCCTACCCCACAATTAACAATTCCTTAATGGAGAGTAAAGCTGTTACTCTGTTTTTATACATATTCTGTATTTTCTAAGTGAGCATGTGAAATAAAATTAGGTACTCATTAAATCAAAATTAGTGAGAAGTTTTTCTTCCTGAAAATAAGGGGTAGATCCATCAGTTGCATGGATATAAGGTAAAAGTTAAGGTTAATTTTATACTAACCCATAATGCAAGGTTTCTTTCTAAAGTGAGATAGGGAAAAGAAACTCATATTTCTTCTGGTGTTAAATTGTTTAAAATGTTTGCTTCTTAAATCAAATAATCTGCATCTTGTTACTGGCACCAGAATTTATCTCTCATTTCCTTTGGTCATGGAGGTCCTGAAATAGCAGTGTATGAAGATCACTGACCTAGTTTTTGAGGCTCCCATAATAAATGACCACAAATGGGATGGCTTAAATAACACAATGGTCTCAGAGTTCTGGAAGCTAAAAATCTAAAATCAAGATATCAGGATTGGTTCTTTCAAAGAGCTGTGAGGGAGAATCTGTTTCTGAGTTAGTTTGTTTTCCATTGTTAGCAACAAAATACCACAGACTAAGTTTTAATGAAAAAAGATTTTTTGGGGGGTCGTGGTTCTGCAGCTACAAGGCTCAGGATCTGGTGATGGTCTTCTTGTTGACAGAGGTTCAAGGTGGTGCAAGGCATCCCATATCAAGTGACAGAAGTGCACTTGTATATGTTTGTCTGGTTTTCCCCTCTCTTTGTAAAATCACCATGATTCAATCATGAGGATTCTAGTGACCTCCGCTGTTTCTAATCACTTCCCAAAAGACTCACCTCCAATTACCATAGTTAGATTAAGTTTTTGCCCTCTTAATTTCAACACTTAAAGCCTTGGAAAACACTCAAACTATATCAAAATCATAGTAGTTCAATTCCTTTCTCCTAGTTTCTAGTGGTAAGCTGGTAATCTTTGGTGTAGAGGGCTGTCTTTTTCAAGTGTGTTCATATCCTTTTCCTAGTACCTGCATATGTCTCTGTGTTCAAACTTCCCTGTTTTATGAGGATACAGGGGCTATCAGCTTATGGCCCACCCTAATGATCTTATCTTGACTTTATTATCTGCAACACCTTAAAGGTCCCATTTGCAGATGTTGAAAATTAGGAATTCAATGTCTTTTCAGGGGATACAATTCAACCCATGACAATTGTTTTGTAAAAAGTCTTTTTTTTTTTAGAACATCACTCTACCATGCTGAGAAAGGAAGATCACATCCTTGTCCATTCTTGAAGTCATTGTTATGATTAGGATCAAAAATGTCCCTCCAGAAGCTCATGTGTTCAGAGGTGGAGATTTTGGAAGGTAATAAAATTGTGGGGCTCAAACCTCACTGGTAGGTTAATCTGTTAATGAGATAAAAGTTGTATGTGCTGTCAGGAGGTACAGCCTGGTTGGAAAAAGTAGGTCTCTGAGAGTGTAACCTATTTGTGTCTTTGGCCCTTTCCTTTTTCTCTAGCTCTTCCTTGTTTTCTCTCTCTGCTTTCTAGCTACCATGAAGTAAGCAGGTTTCCTTTACCATGCGTTTCTACTATAACGCCAGCCAACCAGGGACTGAAACCTACGAAGCCATGAGTCAAAATTTCTTTATATCATGTGTTTTGTCCAAGAAACAGGTAAACTAATGCAGACACTTACTCATGTTTCACCCCAAATTCTACAGGCTCCACCAAATACTTGCTATTTGTAAGGGATGTTTTTTTGTCTGCTTGACTATTCCATACTTGATATTAATAGAGCATGTCTAAATTCCTGGTACTACTAAGTCATACACCAAACATGTGAAAGTATTTAGATTTTATTACATGCCATCACTTGTAGGCATGAAATAGGAAATCACAAGGAAAACTGGAACTTGTCACTTACCTGGAAAACACACACACACACACAAAAAAAAATATGTGTGCATGTGCTCTATGAGGTCTGAGCACCATGATTTCATTACCTTCCAAAATAACCTCACCTGTTATTTTTCATTTCTTGGAGAGAATATGTTTTGTTGACTAGCCACAAAGGAAGGGAGAACATTTAGAAGCTTCCACTCAGGTTCTGTCATCATAGCTTCGGGTACCTGCTGCCTCCATTAGCTAACACACAATACATGTAGACTGTAAAGATGCTAAAACTGAACCACCATAAATATGTAGATTTTAAGGGTTTTTCCTAGAAGCAATGAAAGATGGGCCAGGTCGAAAGCAGTCTGTCACTAAAGGCAAGCAAAGTTAAGAGAATGAAATTGGAACCAATTAGGATAAAATACAAACATTTGAAAAGTAATGAGGCAGTAAACATTATATTATAATGTTCAAATTGCTAATATTGACTGTAGATTTTCTACTTTTTCCCTCCAATTTTTTCTGCAATGTGACTTGTCAGCTTATCTCACAAAGAGAGGAAAATTATTTCTCTGACCCTGGAATCTGAGCTGTCCTTGTGACTTGCGTTGACTCACGGAATGAGATGGATGTGATGTTGAGTTCTGGAGCAGAAGTCTCCGGTAAGAGGTGTTGTGGCTTCCACCAAACACTGCTTGAGCTCTTCTCTGGGACTTCCACAGGAGGAAGTTGACAGAGCCTAGTAAAGGATGAGAGGCCATGGAGGACATGGAGTTGCCTTAGCCAATATCAGCACCTTCTGCCTGACAGAGAAGAGGCTGTCTCTGGTCCTCCATGTGTCACTTGAGGGGCCACACCATACGAGGGAGCCCAGGTGATCTTAGCTGAGGGAATACTCAGCCAATCTACAGTACCACCATGAACAACAACCTTGCTTATAAACCATTATGTTGGGAGCAACCCATTATACACTGACAGGTACCTGAAACGCCAAGTGATCTGGAGCAAAATGCATTTAAGAAAAACTTTAGAGAAAGGAAATGTGGCTGAAAATGGGTTCATGAAGTAATCATGAAAAGGCCCATGAAACATGTGACATTTTAATGACATTAGAGGATAAATACAAGTGAATAGAGAAAAAAAGTAAATAATTAAGATGCAGTGTAAGTAAACAAACTTGAACACAAGAATAAGGCATTGCATGTGTGAGGGCTAGGGAAGAAATCAGACTAATTGACAAATAAATTTCGTGTTGAAGTGTAGTGAGATGTAAGTTTGAATTTATAGGGTTCAAAATTATGGAGTACTTTAAACACTAGTTAGAAATGCCAGTGTGAACTTTAAGAGCACCATGTCTATCATAAAACTTCCTACTTCATGCTTCCTATTCAAAAAATTTATTGAGTGGCTATTATAGTATAGGTGATATAAGAAGTTAGCTGTACAATGTTCATCCACCCCAAATTCATGTTTACCTCGAAGCTGTGAATATGACCTTATGTAGGAATAAGTTCTTCGCAGATGCAATCACTTAAAATGCCTTCCTATTGGATTGGGATAATGTACTAAATCCAGTGACAAGGGCCCTTGTGAAGAGAGGGAGATTTGAGAATATACAGAGACATAGAGATACACAAGAGACAAAGGCCATGTTAAGAGCGGTGGGGCAAAAATCAGAAAGTTGCAGCTACATGCCAAGAAATGCCATGAGTTAGAGAGATGCCTGGAACACTTCTGTCTCAAAGCCACCAGAAGGCACAATCCTGCCAAGAACGTAATTTCAAATTTCTAATCTCCAGAACTGTGAGGGAATACATTACTGTTGTTTTGCGCCATCTTAATTATGCAAAGCAGCCCTAAAAAGTCTACTATGGAATATTTTAGAAGTTGAAGATACATCAAGGAACAAACATAAAAATTTCTGCAATTAATTGCCTCATGTATTATCTTTCCACCCAGACTCTAAATACCTGGTGGAAAAAAATCTCATGTTTATCAGTTTTTGCAGTTCCTTATTCACTGTAGAAACCCAAGACATAAACATCGCATGGGAAATAGGCTAAGTAATTGAGGACCTTTGGAAGTTATTTGTACAACAGGGTGGAACTTAGGGCACACAGGTTCAAATATTAGCTGCAATGATAATGAGCCATGGATGATTTTGAACAAGGGGTGAACCTTTCCAACCCCAGCTCCCATCATCTGTAAAACAGGAATCCTAATCTCTACCTCCTAGCATTAGTTGAAAGGACTTTATTAAGAAACAAAAATTTAGTTGTGTTTAGCTTCTCCATAATTTTTCTTTCCTGTCTTTTCCTTTCCCTGGAATGATATGATGAAAATAAACTTTTAGGAAGACTGACTTGCCAGGAGAGGATCAGGTAGGTAGGAGGGAAGGAATGGTATTTTGGTACATGTGCTGGAAATAGCAGAGGGAGTTTGACAGTAAAGTTTACAAGGGTAAGGACTCAGGTGAAGATGATTTGAGCTGGGAGGACATACACTGAACCACAGGTAAGGAAGAACCCACAGGATTTAACTATTGCTTGGAGAAGAAAGAAAAATACAGTGAAAAAGGAATGTTCACCCAGACTTCTAATGTGGTATTCTGAGATAAAGACAGAATTAATGAAAGTGAAAGGAATTTGGATATTAGGTTATTAAGGCTAAAAGGTAAGTTTGTTTTGCTTCAGGTTGACTCATGACTAGTCAAAACTATGATGTCTCATAGGACAAAATGAGGTGTACTAGAAGAAAGAAATGTGGATTAAATGTAGATTGTCTAGAAGATCAGTGGTAATGAAAGCTATGAAAGCAGATGGCTTCTCTGAGGGAATACGTGCAAGAAAAAGTCAAGGGCTCAGAGCAGAATCTTGAGGAATAAGAAGGACTGGTAGTTAAGAACTGGGAATTGTTGCAGGTTTCATGGTAAAAATGAATTCTTTCACTTATCAGTATTGATTAAACAAAGTTTTCGGTTAAAAGGAAAGCTGCTCTTGTAAATATTGTAGATCATAGGCCATCAGGAAAATGATTAGTAGCATAAGTTCTTCCTTCCCAAACCCCAGTTCAACTTCTTATGTTCATTTAGTTGACATATCTGATTCCTTCTGAATGACTGAATGGCTGCTTTCTCTCTCAGTCTGTAACAATCATATTCATACTTGAGGACTGAAATCCAGCATTTGAGTCCTAAAAGAGGGTCTCATGAGTCATCATAAGAAAACAGCCCAAAGATCCATGGTAATACATAAATGTTCCATGGAGGATTTTCTCTTCCATGACATGCACAGATATTGATTACTTCTTGATCATTACATGAAGGACCAAATACCGCACAATACCGAGGCTGTCCTGTCAACAGTGTCTTACAGAAAAGGAGAATTACATGCAAAATTGCTTTTTAAAAAAAACAGTGATTTTATAAGAGTGATTTTTTTCAAATAGTGGCAAAAACAAACAAACAAAAAGGTGGTGACAAAAACAAGACTGTTTGGGAATGCAAATGTTTTAATGTAATGGTTTGGTTTTGTTGAAAGCAACATAAGGCGACAACAGAAAAAAAGTTCAAGGAATTGGGCTTATTGTTAAAGCTCAGAATGGTGCTAATTATCTTAAGCACTGAGTGGAGATAGTACTCATTTCTAATGTTGTCTTTTCCATTCACTGTACACAATTGAAAAACTGCTTTTCCAGCAGCAATGCATACAGGAAAACCTCATTCTCGTTCATGAAATATTATAGACTCCCATCTCTTCATGTCATTTGTAGGAAATTTTGGTTCACTATTTCTTCAAATACTCCTGACTCTGACTTCCATGCTTCAGTGACTCTAGCAATACATATATTTGAGTTGTTGCACAGCTCGCTGGTACTTTTTCTCACTAGTTGTTCTCTTAGTGTTTCAGGCCAATGCTGTCTTTAAATTAGTTATTCTGTGTCTAATCTGCTGTTAACTTCCATAGGGAGCCCTTCCCAGTGCTTGTCTTGGTCAGGGAAGTTTATATTTGTAATCCCATGGAAAAGTTATTGGAATTCCAATAAGTTAATTCCAATCTACCATTTCCAGTACAACCCAGGGCAAGAATAAAAACACTAAGACATATTTATAGCTATGGAGGGCCAAGGGGGTCCTAAGTCCAGCCAAGATGGTGGTTCACCAGATCAAAGGCCTCAATCCAGGGCCCAACGCAGATTTTATTCACTTGTGAAGAAGAGAGTGACTTGAGGAAGAGTGACTGTGAGAAAGGTGGGAAGTATGTGAGTGCTATGAGCTGGGCTAGGTATGTGGCCTGAGATCACCTCTGTGATATACAGAGAGAGGGAGATGCAGAAAGAGTAATCTGCATGACACCACTGAGGTAATATCTAATGTTTTGGTGTCAGTACTTCAGTTCTGAAGTGTGAACTTTTCTGCCCTGGGAAGTCATGGCCTCTTATCTCAAGGCTGGATTCCAGATGACAGTGTGGAACTGTGGCCCTTTATCCAGGCCAGCTCAGTCATGTTTTTTGGGAGTCATGAGGCAGACAAACAGCAGCTGTCACAAAACTTCAAAGATTACACATCAGCGCCTCAGCCAGCCCTATTTACATTGCTTAAAGCCAATTGAAGAGATGAAGAAGTGGCCTAGCCAGCTCTGTACAGATCAGTACATGGAGATAAGGCCAGGGTTAGCCAAAAAAGTGATATTTGCTCATTATTCAAGGTGAATCGTCCAGGTGGTCCTCCTCAGTCTTCACCTTCATGTATCTTTTCTTTCAAATGCTGTATTTTTCATCTTTGAAAGTTAAATTTGAGACTTTTAAAATAACTTCTAGGTTTCTATTTAACATATCGCATGCAGTATTCCTCAACTTTCTGAGACATATGCAATGTAGCTTTAATAACTCCATCATTTTGTCATAAATGTGTCATGTCTATCATTGCCATATCACTTTAACAGTTTCTATTGAATGAAATCATTCTCTTAATTATGGTTCATTATCATTATATTCTCCTCATTGTGTTTTCTTTATATGACTGGTTATTATTGATTGAATGTCAAACATTATGATTTTCATTTTGGTCAGTGATGGATTCTTTTTTCTATTCCTAATAGTATTTTTGAGCTGTATTCTGTATATAGATAAGTTTCTTGAAATTTGATCATTTGAGATTTGCTTGTAAGCTTTGTTAAATAGGACCAGAGCACATTTTAGACTAGGGCTAATTTGCCCAAGTTCATCTAAATACTTTACCTAATGTGAAGATTTTCTTTTCTGGTGCAAAGAAAGATTATTCCCAGCCCTGTGCAAACTTCAGGACTGTCCTTGTTCTTCTTTCTTATGTTTAATTTCCAGATTCAGATCTTTTCCTCATACACATTTATTGATCAGTACTTAGCTGAAGACTTGAAGGGAATCTTCAGCAGTGCTTTCCCTGTTTCTCTGTCTGTTTCTCTCCATCCTCCTCCCTCTCTCTCTCCACAGTGTTTTTCTCTTATTCCCAAGTTTGTCTCTTCAGCTCAAGGAAAACTACTGAATTTACCTGAACTTTCTTTCTCTACTCCTTCAGGCTGTCACTGGAAGTGATTCTAGAGGGCACTTCTTTTCTGTTTCTAATCTGTGTCTGAAAAATACTGCTTTATATAGTTTTTTTTCTCTATTCAGATTGGAATAAATTCAGTCTGTGTTATTACACCTGGGGCAATGAGAGGTAAAAAAACTCTCAAAGTAGTTTCTGTTAATGATAGTTATTAGATAAATACGAATTGTATTATGGTTCCACAAACTGTTCCTAGGAGTGTTCTAAAGCAGTTTTATAGACTCAAGCCTGCTCCTCTCATCTTTCTTTAACAAAAATGATCAATTATTATTAACCTCATTGATGAGAAAGATGTATTTTTCTTTTAAGATTATGATGAAATATTTCATATCTAAACAGGTTGAATATTTTTATCCATAACATGTTCATAGCCAAAACATTCAATCATTCATGCACTAAATAATTCTTGAGAATCTGGTTTGTGTTACACAAATACTATTCTGGATGATAGTGACAGAGATGAGAACAGAGTAGTAAGTTTCCCAGATTCATGGAGCTTATACTCTGTTGGTGATAGTAAAAAGACAGCTAATGGAAAAGCAAAGCTGTGTATTAAGAAAAAGATAGGAGGAAGAAGAGGAAGAAGGAAGAGGAAGAGGAGGAGGTGTAGAAGAAGAAAAGGAAGATGAAGAGGAGAAAGGTATCAAGTAGGGATAAGCATAATGGAGGAAATTAAAATAGAGTGACTGAGTAGTTATTTTTGATTAAAGAGTTGGGAAAGCTCTAATGGAATTACATTACCTGGAGGAAAAGAAAAGGGAAAAAAAGTCAAGGAGAAAGCTTTACAGGTAAAGGGAATAAATACAAATATCTTAGGAATGGGCTTGAGATGTTCCAGGAAGACTAGTGTCAGCTGGCACAGTGAGTGAGCGGAAGAGTCCAGGAGTCATGGAGGTAGGCAGAGACTTAGGTTTTCTGTAAGGTGGCTTAGGAGTTTAAATTTACTTTAGTGACAGGAAACCCATAGAATAGTTAAATGAAGGGAGAGACATGACTTGTCACCTCTGAATGCCATGCAAAGAATTGCACAGGAGATCATAGGGAAGCAAAGAAAAAAGTCAGGTTTCATTTAGCAGGTTATAGGGTGATAACAATACATCAATGAAAATGGAAACAAAGGAATGGTGTGGGGTAGATTGTGAGATAGACTTAGCAGGACTTCATGGAGTAAAGTGGACAACGAAGAACCATGCCCAGGTTTTTTATTCCAGCAATATCATTATCATATCATTTACTGGAATAAATGGAGGGTGAAACAAATTTGTGAAAAAAAACAGAAAGACAGTCCTCTTTGTCCATGTCAATTTTGAGATGTCTACTTGAAAATCTTACAGAGATATTCAATGAGAATTTGCTATGCAAAACTGCAGTTCTGGAAACAAGTCTGAGGAAAGTAATCGTGGGAATCATTATAAATTGGTAGTGTTATGGTTTAGATAAAAATGTCTCCATAAAGTCTCCTGTGATCAGAGGTAGAGCTTTAGGAAGGTGATTAGATCATGGGGGTGTGATGCTTATCATTGTATTAATCCACTGATAAATTCATGCTTGAATTTCTCTTAGAGGGTGGGACCTGGGTGAAGGGGGTCACTTGGGGGCATGACCTGAATAGGAGAAAGGAGGCTTCAAGCATGTTAATAGGAGGTACATCTAGGGGTAGGCTGGTTCCTTCCAGTAGTAAAGGTGTGTATGAGATTATCTGTTATTTCTGTATTGTAGGTTAAGAGGCAAGCTTGCCAGTGGAGAGTAGGTGAAAGGATAAAGGGTAGTCGTGTGTGAAACAGTGATCTTTAAGAGCTGTATGATGGACATGGCATCTGAGCTGTGCTCTTTGCCTCTTTGAGTTTTGATAGTTGCAAGCTGAGACTGGGTGTTAGTAGTTGAGTTCAGTTAGAACTGGGATTGTGTCTTGTAGTGATAAAAACAGTCAGCAATAATAAAAATGTTTAAGATTTTGGAGATAAATTATTTTAATGATAGACTGTAAAATTCAGGCCCTATCTAAAAAGAGAAATGAATCCACAAGTAGGGAACTAGTGCAAAATCTGTACAATCTATAACAGGCCAGAGGTCTGGATGGGATTCAAGAATAGTCAGTATGTTGCTTTAATAGGAAGACAAGAAATGGGAGTGGTTGGATCTTTTTTTATTTCTTTGGTGCATAATATTGAAATAAAACATTTCAAGATACAATGTGATCCTTTTGGTATCAAATACAAAACAAAAGACATCTAGTGACAAATTAATTAGCTAGACAAGATTAAAGTGTATTTGATTAATATGTTTAAAGATCCAGTAGAAAGACATAATTTAGGATATCAAGGTATTTTGGGTTGTTAGAAGGAGTGTGGGAAACATTTTTCATTTTACACTTTTGGTCTGCAACCAAAACTTCCCATCAGCCATTCAATTATACCTGGAAATTGGCCTTTCCCCAACTCTTAGACACTCTTTTGGCTTTCCCTCTATGTGCAGAATGAGAGTAGAAAACCTTTTCTGTTGAACTGATTCACAAACACTGAGTTTGGGTTTTGTCCCATACTTAAGTTTTCATATTGATTATGAGATTAGAATAGGCATGAAGCCAACCTACTAATAGAAAGAGAAGTTCATATAATGAACCTTGGCACTATCAAATATTCCAATCAGAATTATGCAGTTACTTTCCTGCTCAGAACTACCTTGATTCAAACTCTTGTTAGAGGAAATACATTTTTATACAGATTGAAATGAAGCAGAATGCTTTTTTAGTGCAAAGGGTAATGTTTCTTCAGAGAGGACAACCATGGCAACAAGGGGACCCTCTGTCCTCAAGGTATAAATAGCTTCTCTCTGATTTTCTCCATGCTATTTATAGAAACTACAAGGGATCTAGAATGTGACCAAGCTGTCTTCCAATGCCATGGAGTCCAGACAGAACTAAATCATTATAAGCTATCTCCAGACTAACCAAAAAATATGGAAAATATTCTGTGATTTTAAAAGATATTTATATTTAGAAAACTTTAAAAACTTCACAAAGGAAAAGAAATTCAAAGCTTGGGTGTTTAAAGAAGTTTCTTCATCTATTGATTACTAGCAGTCCAATTATTTTCTTCATTTGCTTGTTTGTAAAATTCGAAACCACAACGTCTATTTATAGTCTGATAACTTGTTAGTTAGATGGTTTTTAATGGTTTCTATAATCTTTATGAGACCACATCAAAATAATATGAAGAAGGAATAGAACTTTTTTACAATGCTGGTGTCGAATTCACTGAGCATGAGATGCCTTCATAAGCAACAGTGTCTCATGCAAAATGCTCTGTGAGAGCATCTAGAAGTGACATTTGCTGTGTACATTTAAGTTTCTGTTTAAACTTGGTTTTGTTGCCCAGGAATTATTCTATATGGGTGAGATGCTTTCCCCCTAGCTGGACTCCAAGCTCTTTGAAGGCAGGCCCTATTTATATTTTGAGGCATTTGATAAAAAAATAAGACACAGAATGAAAATGAATCTTTCTTTTGTTAATTTTTTCCCCTGGAATTCAACAAGCTTGCCCCATCCCAAACTCTTAGAGATATTTGGAATTTTACACTGTACTTTTTAATCACAGAGTTACATTGATAAGTTAAATTTGAAAGAGCACCCTTAATATTTACTTCCAGGACGCTATATGACAAATTCTTTTCTTATTTCAGCCTTAACACACCCCCACACACACTGCAGACCTGTCCCTTGGAGAGGGTCTCAAAACTTTTTTGTTACACTGGTTCCCTTAAAGGCTTGTGGTGCTACTTTTCCTCTGCTGGATGGAAAGACATCTGCTCCGTGGTCAGGCCTATCCTACTTATTATTTTTTTGGTTTTCACACCCCTGTGTGGCACATTTCTGAACCGTTGCTCCATTGTGATTATTTCTTTCAATAGTCAAAGCACCTTTTATTCCATAGCACTTTTAAAGAATCTTTTTAATATCTAACATAGAGTGATTTATGTTCACTGCTTTTGAATCGATGCTCCCCAGTGAGGGATGTGCTAATGAGAGGAACAATAATGATGAAGAATAAGCAGGAACAAAGAAAATGAGGGAACGGTACAGCGAAAGTAGCAATTGGAAAATTGCCTCTTAATGTGTGATTCTTGTCCTGTCTGTCACCCTGGCAAGTGGGAGGAAATTACTGTCTGAACGATAGGGATGGGGGTCTGGCCAGTGCCAGGCCTGCTGGACGCAAGGGGACACCCGCCCCCACCGTGGCTCTGTGAGCGGTCTGAACCAGGGCATTCCTGCACTAAAGGGGATTAAGGTGGATAGGGGTGAGGGCAGTTTATTCAAGATGAGTTAGGAAAGCCATGAGGACATGGACTGAAGAAAGGAGAAAAACAATTTGCACATATCCTGTGATACCCAAAAACCTTGCCTGCAGGTGTTACTAGCTTTGCTTTGTAAGAGATGGGGTGGTAGCAAAACCAACAGCTAAGTAAGATACGTAGTTAAAATTAATTTCACTTGTGATTTTTTACTTTTCTTAGCATATCTATTAGAAAAATTTTAATATAGCCAGGTGTGATGGTTCATGCCTACAATTCAAGCATTCCAGAGTGAGGCAGGATGATCTTGAATTCAAGACTTGGGCTACATGGGAAATTTAACACCAGCCTCTGGATGACATAGAAAGACTCAGCCTCAAAAAATACATTAAATGATGCACATGGTTTACATTTATTACTTCATATTTCTATTGTTCAGTGCAGAGCTATGTTATCCCAAGTCTGTCTCTCCTGGGCTATATTCCATGATATATTGAAGATTTCTGTGTATTTCCTAGTTACAGAAATGCCCAGTTATGTAAACCTGTTTATCTTTATGAACCAGGAAATGGCAAGATCTGAAACTTTCTTTGACAACTGACTTTCAAACTTAGAAGAAGAATTTTTCTAGGAAAGTGGACAAAATGCTGCAACTGAAGCATTCTGCTGCTCCTAGGTAGTAAATATTTCACCTGATGGAAAAGGTAGTTGTTTCATGTATTCCTCCCTTCCCTCATTCATCTATTCTAATGAAGACTTCTTGGGAATAGTGCCTGTTATGCAAGATTGTCCTAGATCACAGGGATTGAAGAAGTTCAAGGAATATAAAATACACTGTCCAGCTGTTGAAACATTTTGACATAGATTGTTATTATATGAGGTTACTCAGCACCTAGCTTTGAGTATCCATTTAAGTATTCATTGAAGGAATTGCCTGATTTATTACTGTGTTATTATGCTATCAGAAGACCACTCAAAGAAGCAAATAATGTTTATTTTTCCAGAAAAAGAAACGTTCTCTAGACTTCAGAAAAATAATAACAAAATTAAAGATTATGTAATAATCTCTTAAAGATTATGTAATATTTTAAAGAGAAATATTCACTCTAATATTGTGTTTTTGCCTTATTGTACACGAGGGCTTGTTCTCATAAAAGAGTCACCTAGCAATAAGCTGACATTCTCATCAGTGGCCTCTTATCCCACCTGGATGTTTTACTGAATAGTTTCTACCTATTTTTTTCATAATACATTAAGTGAAATAATTTTTGAGCATTATTTTGAAAAGAAGAATTAAAAACATCAAACGTGATGTTAAAAAAAATCCCATGCCTAAATTTACTGTTGAGAGACAGCAAATTATTTTCTTTTAAAGGTTTGTTGTTAGAAAATCTCAGGTTACAGTCCAAAGTAACTAAAGCACAAATTATAGTCAGTTCTAGACATCAAAACAAGTAACTATGACCTGAAAAGAAGTATGCGACTTTTTCTCATATTCGTAGGAATAGATTCATTGTGGAAAAGATTCTGATATCCTCATGCAATGATTCTAAATACTTAGACTTCACTCAAGGCATATGTCAAAGTAAATGCTAAATAGTTCAAAACTAGAGATGCCAAGACATGACACTCAGTTTTATTTCTACTATCAGTGGCAAAACATGTAATGGTATATTCCATACCATCTGAGGATGCAAATATTTATTATATTATATTATATTATATTATATTATATTTTTCTAAATAAAACTAAATCTGGGGTTAGAGTATGTCTTGGAAACTTTTCTCTTGCTGCTGAGACAAAATACCTGGCACCCAAAATTAGGGAAGGAAAGGTTTATTCTGCTTACAGTTTTTGGAGGTTTTAGTCCATACTCAGCTCCAAGGCAGGGTAGCATGGCTAAGGGACAACTATTCATAGTGGCTGCAAGCAACAAGAGTGAAAGGGAAAAAAGGAAAAGCACACCCCCTTATACTGTATGCCAGTCACCCTCTCCTAGGTGGGTGCAGCACTCACATCATCAAACCCAGCACTAGACAAGAAGCCAATCACAAATGCTGGACTCAGCTGTCTCCGTGATGGCATGAGGCTTTGCGGGGATACCCAGACACAAACCATAACATTCCACTTCTGGCCCCCCAAAGATGCATGCACATCCTTTATGCAAAAGATGCTTAGTCTATCTCCAAAAGTTTCCAAAGTCCTAACAGGTTCCGCACTGCTGAAAAGTTCAAGTCCTGAGTCTCCACTAGGATCTAAGGTGAACTCCTAGCTGTAACTCTTTGTACAAATGAAAACAAAGTTAAAAACTTTCAACATTCAGTGGCACAAGATAAACATTACCATTCCAAAGGGTACAGATTAGGGGGATACAAAGTAATGGAACCAAAGCAAGTCCAAAATCCAGCAGGGCAAACATTAAGTCCTGGAGTTCCATGTTCATCATCTGAAGCAATCTGGTCGTGAGCTCTAAAGGGCTTTAGTGACTCCACCCCCACAGCACTTTCAGGGGTTTTAGCTCTCATGGCTTTTCTCTCAGGCCCACTCTGCTCAATCCTTGCAGCTTTCCTTAGATGATCTATGTTCCTGGCTTTTTAAAACTCCTAGGTTCTTCACCATTGACTTAACACTCACAGTTTCACACACTGCCCTCTCAGGGGCACACTATTTGGCCTCCCAGGCCCTCTGAAATCAGAATGGAAGCCTTTTTAACCTCAGAACTCATGCATTCTGTATGTGCTTCAAACCAGCACCATGTGGATGCTGCCAAGCTGGAGCAATAGCCAGGCTTTCCTCTCTCTTGGGTGTAGGGATTGAGTGCCTGGATCACTGAGCACTCTGAATTTGATTTTGAGGAACAGCTTCTCTCTGTCACCTCCATTCTTGAACCTTATGTGGCTGCTGCCACCATTCTGGAGCGTGGTGCTCTGTAGCTTTCTCCTCTAGTCTTTCACTTTTGCAGTTTTGGGGCTGCAAAGCCTGGGGACCCACTGCTTCCATTGATGCCCCCATGCCATCTTTTTTATTTCTCTGTTCCCTCTTGTAATCAAGACCTCAGTGCTATCTTTACAGTTCACAGCTTTCTGGTTAAACTCACAACATTTTAAATCATCCTGCTGGGCTCTTTGCTCATGATTTGCAACATAAATCTGGCTAAAAGCCCCCAA
Source organism: Dasyprocta punctata (assembly GCA_004363535.1). Classification (NCBI taxonomy): domain Eukaryota; kingdom Metazoa; phylum Chordata; class Mammalia; order Rodentia; family Dasyproctidae; genus Dasyprocta; species Dasyprocta punctata. Next base: position 29,728 of record RJWM01010354.1, read on the forward strand.
CAATAGCCATGCCACCATCTTAACATTTGACTGCCTTGAAATTTCTTCTGCCAGATTAATCAATCCACTGCCCTTAATCTTAGTCTCAGACAAAGTCTCTGGACAGGAGCAAAATGCCCACAAACTTTCTGCTAAGCACATCATCTGGAGCCCAACAACCTATGCTGTCTTTTTCAGCACAAACCTCTCAAGCCTGGTCTTTACTGGCAGGATTTCTACTAGCCTTCTGGTCTTCTGAGCTCTGACCAGAATTTCCCATACAGAACCGTCTAAGCCATTCAAGGGCTATTCTTTAAGGCAACATCTCTGAACCTTTTCAAAGTCTTCCTACAAATCATTCCCAAAGGCACTTGAACCACATGTTCAGGTATAAGTCACAGCAATGGTCCCACTCTAGGTACCAAATTCTGTCTTGGTTACTTTTCTCTCATTGCTGAGACTAAATACCTGTTGCCCAAGTGAAGGAAGGAAAGGTTTATGTAGTTTACAGTTTTTGTAGGTTTTAGTCCATACTCAGCTCCTAGGCAGGGTGGCATGGCCCAGGGGCAACCAGCCATTCATGGTGGCCACACCAACAAGAGCAAAAGGGTAAAATGGAAAAGCATGCCTCCTTCCCTCCCTTATATTGTATGCTGGCTAACCCCTCCGGGTGGGTGCAGCACCCACACCACCAATACTAGTGCTAGACAAGGAACCAGTCACAAATGCTAGACTCAGCCGTCTCCATGACTGCATGAGGCTTGGGGGACCATCCAGACACAAACCATAACATTGTAATAAAGTATTTGCCTTACATGTTCAAGGCTTTGGTTTGAACCCCCAGCATCACAAATAAAGTAAAAATAAATAAATAAATAAAATTTGAAATATGTCCACCCTCTTGAGTTTTGTGATTTCTTAAACATGACTTGTTTATTCCTTTGTTTTTGTTTTGAGAGGTGATGTAATCTAGTGCATTCTTATAAAATTTTCAAATCTTTTTTAACTCATTAAGGTATAACTTAGGCAAAAGTGAAAAAGTGACCCAAAAATTCAGTGACAATGCAAGTTAGAAACAGTAATCTCTCACATAAAACCCTGGTAATCAAGGATTGATGGTACTTCCTTTGTGTTATTGCTGTGAGTTTTGCAACTCAAGATTCCAGCTCTTAATCTAAGTTAGTTTGTGCCCTAAATATCAGCTGGGGGAAAGAAAAGGCACCTACTTTTATGGATATGGCCTTAAAGTTGTGCACATTATTTCTTCTCCAGCAGCCAGAAGGTGGCCACGTAGCTACACTTAGCTCTAAGGGAACTTGAGAATGTATTTATTGATTGATTGGTCATGCATGTCACTAAAAATTATATTGTATAAATAGGCAAACAGAGAATAGCTAGAAATCAACAATATTTTTGTTATTGAAGAAAACTAGGAATTGGCTTTTAGAATGCAACCCATAATGACTATCACTGAGTTATTTGTGTTTCAGCCTACAGTCCACTACAGTCTACCCCACACCACCTTCTTTATAGGTTGAAATCTAGTCCTCAATGTGTTGGTAGTAAGCAGTGGGGTCAATGGGAGCTGAGTAGGTTATAGGAGGGGAAACTCTCAAGAATGAGGGTTTAGTGCACTTATAAAAGAGACCCAGGGTATTTTCCCCTTCCACCACAGGAAGATGCAGCAAGAAGGGCCAACTATGAAGGCAGTGCCTTAGCTGCAGGGCTGTCATGGGTCCCAAGGCTTGGTCCATGAGAGTTGATCTGGGCATGGCTCTGTTGTATATGGGAATTTCCATGCAGGTCTGTTTCTGAGATTCACATCTAAGCCCTGGACTACATTCCCTCTTTCCCCCTTAAACTGGAGGCATCTCTTTCAATCCTGCTTAGAATCAGAGGTGTGACTGACTACTCATTCCTGTCTGCCTTTGTCAGTGTTTCTTTACTTATTCTGCTGAAACTAGTTACTGTGATCTCTCACTTGGTTTCCTGAGCTCTTGTGAAGGTAGTTTTCTGCCTCAGTAGCTGTTTAAATTGATGTTCCTACGGGATGACAATTTCTAGAGAGTCTTATTCAACTGCCATCTCCACAACACATTTTATGAGGAATGCTCCTTACTGCACCCTGGGTCAGTTGATACCTTGATTTTTGACTTTTCAGTTTCTGAAACAGTGAGAATTAAATACTGCAGCTTATAAATTGTCTAGTCTAGGTTACTTTGTTTTAGCAGACTGAATAGACTAAGATGTGAAGAAAGATTGCTGCACATTTTGGTATTTGTTTCATGGACATTCATCTATCAATGTAACCAGTTCAGTCATCTCCTGGAAAAATATGCCAGTTGGGCTTTAGGCTCTGCCATTTGGAAATCTCCTGCCCTTATATCTCTCATTATGGTGAAAAGAAATCTTTTCTGCATTTGTGTCACTTTCTTATCCATAAATTCTTCAAATGCCAGTCTTTATGAATCCTTGAATTCAGAGATATTTCCTTTCTATTCTTTATAAGCCACTGAACTCTCAAATAAAAGACAGAGGGTTAATTTTTTTTTTGAGTAAGGCAAAATGAAAATTTAACAAACTCCCAAGGATTAAGAAAAACATCGCCATTAAACTAGATGTCACAAATTGGCAGCTGTGGACAAACTGTGTCCATTGATGAATTTCATTTGCTCTGCTTTTAAAAAGTCTTCAGGCAATCCAGTCACCATCGAGGAGGCCTCCAGCTTGAAACCAGCTCAGGTGTGGGAGGCAGCGGCCAGCCCCACCCTGGTGCACACTCCAATCACCTTTGAGGAGCAGGTACAGGTTGGGAAAAGCAGCAGGCAGCCCTGCACTAGCATATCCAATAGCCACCATCATATACCTGTAGTCAGCACTGACCAGGAGAATCAAAGAGTCTCACTTTGGAGAAATTGTAGCCAACATGGAAAGTGCCTGGGACCCATGACCTACTTGTCTTGAAGAACCCAGGAAGATGTCAAGATGAAGAATCAAAAGGCAGTCTCTGACCTCCAACCCAAGCAGAGCAAGTCCAGGAGAGGCAAACATGGAAGCAATCGGGAGTCGCACATCTGAAGTTTCTGAAGTGATGTCAACTGAAGTAAAGAAACAACTTCATGAGGCTATAAAAGAAATTAGAACAGAAATACTATCTCAGGTAAAAGAAAAAATGAAAAGCGCAATAAAAGAATTGCTAGGCACCTCTAAAGAAGAAACAGATCAGAAAAATAAAGGAGCATAGGAAAAAGAAGGAAACCTTGAATTAACAATATAAAAAAGATTTAGAATACATGAAATGGATTCAAAGAGATATCCAGGAAATTAAAAACTCCATTGAAAGCTGGCAAAACCACTTGAAAGAAACTGAAGACAGACTTTCAAACCTTGAAGACAGGTTTGCAGCTTGCAATCATGAAAGGAAAGATCTCTTAAAAATAACAAGGATCCAGGAAATAACAGTTCAATGGCTGCAAGATGACACAAAGAAAAATAATAAGAATAATAGGTGTGAGTGAAAAAGCAAGGGTCAACACAAATGACATTAAAATCCTGTTTACAGAACTAATAGCAGAAAACTTCCCAAGCATGGAAAAACGATGTGATATAAATGAGGCATATAGAACTCCAGGTAGCCATAACCAAAATAAATCTACACCCAGACGTATAATAATCAAGATCTCAGAAATTCAACACAAGAACAGAATATTAAAGGCTCTTAGAGAAAAGAAACAGATCACCTATAAAGGAAAACCCATCAGAATCAAGACAGACTTCTCAACATAAGCCATCAAGTCAAGAAGAGGCTGGAATGAAGTATTTCAAGTCCTGAAAGAAAGCAACTTCCAACTCAGATTGATGTATCTTGCAAAACTATCTTTCAAAATTAATGGAGAAACAAAATACTTCCATGACAAAGAAAGAACAACTGAAGGAATTCATGACCACCAAACCAATGCAACAAGGAATACTAAAGGACATTCTAGAGAAAGATAAAAATGATCACGGTTCCAGGAACAGTGGCAGAGGGGAATCACCAAGTGGAGCAGACAATTGAATAGAGCAGAAAAGTAGAGAGCCAATGGCAGGAAAATAGCACAGCAGAGACAAGCCTGTGCATGTTGGCCATTAATGTAGATGACCTCAATTCACCAATAAAAAGAAACACAGACAGAGTGAATCAGGAGACAGGATCCATCAATGTACTTTATACCGGAAACACATTTAACACAAAAGAAAATTCATAGACTGAAAGACAAAGGAGAGAGAACAATGCCCTGTGTGACAGGGAACCAGAAAAAAGTAGGGGTAGCCTGCGCATCAACTGAAGAATGGATAAGAAAGACATGACATTTTTACACAATGGAAAGTTACTCAGCTATAAGAAAGATAACCTCAAGGCTCTGGTAGGTAAATCATGCTCATGGATGAAATGGTTCAATCTCATGGGTGAACATTATGTTGTCTCCCTAGTATAAAAAACTAAACGTGTTAGTGTGATCCAAAATGCACAATAGATATTGTGAAAGTGAAAGGGCAAGAAATGTCTAAAAGGTGCAGGCAGTGGCCTTTATTAATCTATTATTGTGTTTTGAAACCCATATTGTTTTCATTGTTCTGTTTAGTTTGGTTTTATTCTGTTTTGTTTTGTTTGATTTTATTATATTTGATGGAATGGACAGCTGTTTCGAAGATAACCAAATATATTATGGTAGCCACTATTGATTTCCTATTGTCTTGTTTTGAAGCCCTGTAATGCTTTCATTGTTTTGTTTTGCTTGAGTTTATTCTATTTTGTTTTGTTTGATTGTATTATGTCTGATGGTATAGGCAGTTACTTTGAAGATAACAAGAGGCATTACGGTAGCCTCTGTTGTTTTCCTGTTATCTTGTTTTGAAGTCTTGAATTGCTTTCAACGTTTTGTTTTGATAGGTTTTATTCTGTTCTACTTTGTTTGATTTTATTATGCCTGATGGTATGCGCAGTTATTTTGAAGATAACAAGAGGCTTAGTAGTAGCCATTATTGATTTTGTTTTATCTTGTTTCGAAGTCCTGTACCACATTCATTGTTTTGTTTTGATTGACTCTATTTTGGTTTATTTTGTTTGGTTTTATTTTCTTCAAACAAAAATCTTTAAACCAAATTTCTTACCAATATTTAAAAGCACCCATATTTCTAGCTGCTCTTGGGAAACTGGAAAATATGCAATGTGAAAATGATGGATCTGTGTTTCTCTAGGTTTGGAGCTGAGCATCAGTTCTCTTGTTTATGAAGAACATGGTGTTTCACCTTCCAGGAAAACCTTGTCCACATTGGGTAGTTCTACTACCTGTCTTACTCATTTAGGTGCTTTCTTTCAGATGCTGTTTCTATAAGAAAAAAAAAATAACCAGCTTTTATGTAAAGAAAAGGGGGAAAAGGGAAAAGAATTATGTGTATTCTTTTTTTTTTTTTAGTGTGTACAAAGGAAAAAAATCAAGGCACAAATTAGTAGTCTCCCCAAAAAACCCTTCTACAAACAAAAACTCACTTAATAACATTTTTCTAATGTCGTGGAAGAATAGAAGAGATGCTAATTAAAGAAAAGTAGAAGAATGGCCTATTGAGCCAAGTATGACCATAGTTTGTACGTTCCAGTGAAGGAAATCACAACTAAAAGAGACTGAAATCAAGATGCTGCAAAAAAGATACCACTTCATTTTCTGTTGGCTGAAAGGTCAAAGGTCATCAAATAAAAATCCTAAAATGATACTAATTTTAATAACAGGGAGACATATGGAAGAAAGCTACTTTAATTTTTTACTTCATAATTCCAAAGGAAGATCTACAATGGTTCATCATTTGTTTTTCTTATGTTGAGTCTATGTTCTAAATTGTGCATTGGTTCATGTTTGTTTTGTGATTTAGTTCTCTATGATTTTCATCATTGTAAGCCAAGAAATATGCATATTAAGTAATTATCCTTTTGTGGTATATGTACTAAAATGTTAATTAGCATATATCAGGTTCTTTCTTGGTTCTAGATGTTCAGCGATAAGTAGGACAATTTGTCCTTAATTTCCATATATGAATGAGTCAGTGACATCTACAACAGAGTCTTTGAAATTATAATATTATCAGGTGTTAAATTCTATATTTTTGTCAGCTGGTTGTTAATAAACTCATACCCTTTCTTTCAATGATTCAATGAAGAAGAACAAACAATTTTAAATAATTTAAACTGCATCTATAGAATTAACCTAGCAATATTAAACCTTGATTAAGGTAGAAAACAACTTTGCAATACAAAGTATCATAGAAGAACTGGGTGAGAACCAGTCAGAAGCTGGGGAGGATAATTCAATATGAAGCTTAAAAATTTGACTATGAGAGTGGTCAGAATTCTAGAATGTTCTAGATGAGGTGAGAAAGGACACCACCAAGAACTTTTAAGTGAGCATTTCTGTTATATCCTCTTCATGAAATTTTAGAAGATCTCAGTGGTACCTTGTGTTATGGTTGCTACATTGTGTCAACTTGAGAAGTTTAACTGAGAGACTCAGCAGGGAGCCATGGTACTTACTCTGTAAATATCCTCATCTTGTGCAAAGAATGGCAAGGAGATTTGTGAATGCCACACCTACCCTGTGGTGTGGAGGGTGGTTTGGCCTGTGTACAATATAAGGGAGAAAAAGAGCCTTGCTCTCTTGCCCCTTTTTGCTCTGGCTGCTGCCTTGAAGTGTTGTTCCTGTGCCATGCCATCCTACCTTGGAGTCAGCTGATTATGGACTGAAACCTCCAAAAACTGTAAGCTAAACCTTTCCTTCCCTAATTTTGGGTGTCAGGTGTTTTATCTCAGCAACCAGTGAAAAGTAACTAAGACACCTTGTTATTTATATCTTGTTATTCATTATATTAATCAATACTAACATTAATTTTGCACTTATCATTTTGTGCTGTTTGTTAAACAGCCTGTATCAGTCAGGGTTTACTAGAGAAACAGATATAACCTGAGATTTACAAATGTATAAGAAATCACAAAATTGGCTTATGATGGTCAACCACAGAGTTGGATGAGGAAGCGTGCAGAGGGGGTCTGCACACTGGAGGCTAAAGGGTCCATCCCAGGGTCTGGAGCTCACTGCAGTGATCTGTGCAAGTCTGTATCTGGAGGCTGATGGATCTGTGCCAAAAGGCTGAAAAATTTATTCCAGAGTCTATGCAGGAAGGCTGAAAGAGTCTGAGGCAGAAGCTGAACAGTCTGTACCAGAAGTCAGGAGATGACCACCAGGCTGACGGCAAAGACTGGAGCTCCTCCAAAGAACCAGCAATCAGTCCTTCCTCATTTCCCTTTTATTGTATGCAGGCTGCTCCATGCCCCCTCCCCAGAGCGAGTGTAGTGCTCACACCATCTCTGTGCCCTTCCCTTGCACAGGATCAGGATGTTTGCAAAGTGAGGACCCTGGGCCCCTGCTGAGTTACTTAGTTAAACTTTTAAACTTCTTAAATAGACACAATGAGCAAAGTCCTAGGATGGCAAGGGCATGTCCTCTACATCCTAGGATATAGAACTGCTGAGTTACTTAGTTAAGCTTCTAGACTTCTCATACCGACACAATGTACCAACCATAACACAGCCCAGTCTCTTCTTTCATCATATTAAATATAGGCCCCATGTAATGAAGATCTGATTTCCTATGTGGACATCATAGTGATGAAATTAGAGTAAATAAAGTTTTGTGGTCATTATTATTAGTGGGAAATAACACAGAAAATAGAACCTCTGTGGAGACTCCCATATAATGAAAAGAGAAACATTATTCTTCAGGGTTGAGGTTGGCTTGCCAAGCCTCTGCAGGGTCCTCATCTGGGTCACAGGTATTCTGAATGCACAGTAAAATTGTGTCAAGCCTGAGAAGACTCCTTTTTGCTTTTTCAGTGACTAACTCATTGTTTCAGGGATTTCTGGCAATGTGCCTATCTGGTACTGGGTTCAACCATGGAGTAGAACCAAGACCTCAGATGAGTCTTCCTTCCAAGCAGAGCAAGAAAGGGTACTATAGCCTCAGACATCACTGGGCTTCAAGCATCTATAAGTCACCATGAAGCGCTGTAGACCTGTGTCTTAAGTCTACTCCTAGGTGAGTCAGATTCTGAGCATGGGCTGGGGACCATCATCAAGGTAAAATACCATTACAATGCTGGAGTGGGAGGCTTTTTATGGATAGTTTAATGAGCAGCTAGAAAAGGCATTATTTTAAAATGGCAAACTAAGATGTCAGTGGACATGTTTATCTGTGATCTGTTTTCCTTTCTAGCTTTCAAACTTTCCTTTCTAGGCTGGTTTAGTGGTGGACCTGAATATGAGTATAAATCCCTTAGTATTGTAGCTAAATAAAATTGCAGGCCATTGTTCATGATTAGCCTTTTGTATTAGACTCCAGCAGACCATCACAAATCAGAATGGAGTCTCTCATGACAGTGCCACATACTCAAACGGAAAGCTGAAACAGATCACTTCAAAACAAAACAAAACAAAACAAACAAACACAACAGGAGACTCACAGTAGTTAATCAAAAAGAGCTCAGTTTTCCTGAGTTGATACGCTAAAGAAGTTCCCGCTGTTCACTTTACAAGGAAAATAACTTTGAAAGAGCCAATTTGCTTTTTATTCTTTTTTTCTGCTTCCTCAGTCTTTTCTGTCTATACCCACCTCATTAGAGCATCCATTCTATTTTCCGAATGAGGTGTTGCTCAGTCTACAATTGCAAGTAAAGCCAATTAAGAGCTTTAAACTACATGTGCTGTAACTTTGTCTTTTGCCACCATACTGACAAGGAGAGCTTGTGTGGGGTCAAATTGTTTACAATATGAAGGAGAAAATGAAGGCCAAGTCACCTGTGGAGTCTTGCTTTTCTGTCAGAATCTGGGATAAAAGTCACCAAATTCCTGGAGAGGATACCTTGCCAATGGGGAACTTAATTCACTTGTGTCAGGACAGAGTTGTCACTCCCATACAGTGGTTGTGGGGAAGGCCAAGGACAATGACAGACATACTGGAAGCCTTGAAGGTGTTGTATTTTTGGGACTAAATTGATCTTATTTTGCCAGGTTAGAAGAAGCCTTCTTCCACTCTCCCATCATGCCGAGAGCAATTTGAAGACCACTTATACATTTTAAGAGAGACCTCAGAGTGCTCACTTTTCTTTCACTGGAAAAGAAGCTTTTGCTTCAACTTTATTATTTGCAAATCCATTTCTGGAACGATCTCCATGGATGCGGAGATAGCCGTATGTCCCGGCAGGAGGCAGAAAGGCAATATACATTTTTTTTTTAAAAAGGACATCAGTAACTTTATGGGGGAAGATCAAGCACAGCAAAAGGAGAGATGGCTGCCACTAGAATTAAGAGGATCAATAGAAGTATATTATTCTCAAAGAATGAAAATTCTAATGGAGATAAAATTACTGAAAGAAAACGAAACAGAATTTTCTGGAAAAAATACTAGAATATCTTCACTTGACTGCCAGAAAACCACACACTATTTACAATGTACTGAATGTTTGTGTCCCCTGAAAATTCATAGATTAGAATCCTAACCCTCATGTGATACTGGGGGGTTGGGCCTTTGGGAGATAATTTGATCAGGAGGGTGAAGCCCTCATGAAAGGGGCGGGTGCCATACTAAAAGGGATCTCAGAGAGCTCTGTCTCCCCTTTCTACTATGTGAAGATGAAACAGGTTGACAGCAGTCTACACCCCAGAGGATCATTCTTACCAGAATTGAATGTGCTGACCTCCTAATCTTGGATTCTTAGGGAGAAATGAATCTCTATTTTTGACAAGCTATCTAGTCTATGATATTTTTGTTATAGCAGTCCTGACAATGATGCACAATACTTTTGATGCACAATACTCTTCCTTCAGAGCTCGACCCTATGTTATCTTTTTAATGTAAATGACCTTCCCTTGTGCAACTCACCTCTATGTCAATTACCCACCAATAGTTATCCTTAGCCCAAACCTGTCTCTCCAATTCCAGGTTTATAGGTCCAAAGAAAGCAGAAGAGTGACTCCTCCAAAGATGACTTTGCCCTAATGCTAGAACCTACGAATACATAGAGACTTTTCTATGAAGTTAAGGACTGTGAGATGCAAAAATCACTTTGAATTATCCAGGTGTGCTCAGTATAATCCTAAGAATCTTTAAAACTGGAAGAGGGCTGAGTGTGGTGGTGCATGCCTGTAATCCCAGCACTATGTAAGGCTGAGGCAGGAGGATTGCAAAACAAAAATTTTTAAGGAAAGATTGAGGATATAACTCAGTGAAGAGGCTCTGGGTTCAATCTTCAGTATCACAACAAACAAACAAAAATCTTGGAAGAAAAGGCAAATAAATTGAATTAGATAGACAAGATTGAAGGAGGAAATTATTGATCATGAAAAAAATTCCACCTAACACTCTTGGCTTTGAAGTTGGAGAAAGGAAAGGAAAAATCATGGTCTATGATTGACATATAGAAGTTGAGAATGGTCCTTAGCTACCAGCCAGCAGGCAAATAGGATCTCAGTTTTACAGCTGGAAAAACTGGATTCTGCACAACCCAAATTAGTAAGAAACATTTTCTAGAATCTCCAAAAGAAATGCAGCCCTGGTAGTACCTTAGATTTAGCCCAGTAAGAACCATGTCAGACTTCTAACCTATCATAAGATAATCTGTTACACCCTGGAAAACTGAGGCTGAAAGTTTACAAGTTCAAGTCCAGTCCAGGGAACTTGAACACTATGGAGAGACCTTGTCTCAAAACAAAAATAAAAAGAAAGGGCTGGAAATGTAGCTAGTACTAGGGTCCTGATTTCAACCTTCAGTACTACAAAAAACAAACAAACAAAAAAAGGTTGTAGTAATGTGTTACAGCAGCCATAGAATACTAATATTCAATTGTCAATATCGCTCCACCTAAACATTCAATATATGCTTTAAACTCAGAATATGTGTACACATCTCACCTTTGCCGGTGTCATTCCTCTGGTGCCTGCTATCATTATCTTTCACCTGGATTACTGCAATAACCTCCCTACCGACCTTCCTTTTTCAATACTTCACCTCTGGAGTCTGCTATCAACAGAGTAGACAGGTGAACCTATTAAAACATTTGTCATATCAGGACTCATCTGTTCAAAAAACCTGCAAGATTTCCCCATCTAGCCAAGAAGAGATAGCATGAGAAATATAGGTTCCAGATGTCCACTCCACACTTCCCAATCATTCCTGGCTTCATCTCCTAGGATGCTTCCCACTGTAGCATCTCTTCTCCAGGCATCTCGGTACCACTTTCCCATCTTATGGTCAAGGTTACTTGCTCTATCAGCCTGCAAAGCTCTCCCCAGATACCAGTATGCTAACTACCTCCCTTTTGTCCTCTTTATCATCCTTACTCACGTGTTGGTACTCCACTGAACCCAATTCCATCTATTTAATACAACTATTGTTCTTGGCTTCCTGAATATTATCTCTGCCCTCCTGTTTTATTTTTTCCTTCTTTTCCACAGCTTACTGTTGTATAATTAATTATTGTGCTTATTGTTGATTTCTGTCTTTCCACACTAAATCATAAGCTTGGCATAGGTAGAGATGATTGGCTGTTTATTTGTTGATAAGTTCTAAGACAGTCAAGAAGCAGCAGGAATACTATTGTTGCCTATTCATACCCATTCATTAAATGAATACATGACTAAAAAAGTAGTAGAGGTAATGAAAAGAGTATGGGTCTGGCTGAAATAAATTAATAACCTGAAAGATCAAATTGATGTGGGGTAAAAAATACCAAGAAATAGGAATTTGGATTTCAAAGATAAGAAATAAAGAAACTAGATCCAGGAGTTTAGCATGCAAATAATAGGAAGCTTAAAATGACAAAAAAGAACAGATGAAGTGGGGAAGAAGTAACTCCTAAAATTACAGGAAGAAAAAAAATTCTGAGCTGGGAAAGTTTTGTATTTTTAAAGCAAACTACTTAACAAGCACCTTTTATCTTTTGGGAATTTGACAGGTCAGATATAAAAGAATAAATAAACATATGAAGAATTTGACACTAAAATTAACCAATAATTTATCCATGTCAATGTTTACTTCTATATTTTACTTGTAGAGACTACTCACTCATTCTTTATTTGTGATCATGGGGCACAAGAATGACTTATGTGCTTGAGGAAGAGTCTACAGATTGTTTGCAGTGTGGTTTGGTGGGGTTGGAGTACACATTTCAGAGTCTTGCTCTCTCTGGTTTGATTGGCTCTCTAGGTACATAAATTTTGACAAATTGCTCACATTTTTAAAGGCTTGGATTACTGTAAAAGTGGAATAAGACGTATTTGGCAGAATTGCTCTCTGTGATAATGAGTAAATACACATGCAAAATCTAGCACAGTCCTAGCAGTCAGCAAAGTCATTATGGTTATTAGTACCTAATATTTGGTATGCAAGGCAGTTCAGATAAGTATAAGGAGACTGCACACAGATGTCACCATTCCTTTCATTGAGATAACTTTGAAAATAATTTCTACAAAGAGTTCTTAGTGGAAAATAGCAAAAAATCTGGGGACACAAGACCTAAGAAAATATATTGGATTTCTTAAAAACTGATTAGTAACCATCATTGATGAGACAAATCTTAAAATAAATAAGTACCCTGAAAAGCAAGCATTTCAAAACCATTGATCAGTGATAACTTAGAATTTTTATAATGTACTAATTCCATATTATTGCCACAATAGTAGATTTAGGTTTAATATGCATCTCAAATAACTAACTAATAATCTGTCAGAAAATTATTTGAGTAATGGGAAAACACAGGTTGAAGTTATCTTTGAGGGCAGTAAGTATCCTCAGTCGAGAAATTTAAAGTTGTACTAAATGGTTTCATAATTATTTAATGGCTCTAATCTGCTTTTTTAATAAAGGGGGATGTATTTTAATGCAATTCTCTGAAGTGAAGTTTTGGTTATTAGCACAAAGACAAAAGGCAAGAAGCGTGAACAAGTCAGAAATTTCCAGGGAGAGTGCAGCACCGCACACGTGCTTTCTTCCTTCTCCTCAGCAGTGACTCACCCGGCACACAGTCTGCGGGTGCTGCGATGTGCAGTGGGGAGTGGCTGAGGTGCGCCGATTGCTTTGTACACTCTGCTGGTCCCGCAGGGAGTACACTGTGGGCATCGAAGCTCTGTTGCTCATGGAATTAAATCAAAGAATGAAGAGTAGATGGCTAACCGCAAAGCCAAAGGTCACAACAGGGAAGCCTCCCCTCCAACCTCTTTCCGTTTTCTCTTTAGAAAGTAGTTGAATTTCTATATTGTTCATCTCAGGTCTATCATTGAAGTTAGGATCCCAGTTAATGCTTATTTTTCTCTGTTTCTGTGCTATTGGATCTCCCCACTACAGAAGGTACCATCAGCGTTTCCAACAAAGATATATATATATATATATATATATATATATATATTAAGCAAAAAAAGAGAATTATGTGGGAGTGTCTACATTTTCTAGAAGGATCATTCAGAAGAATAAACTTGAGCAAGATGACTTTCATCTCAAGCCACCACTATGCACATCGTTTGTTGATGGCTGCTGCCTCCAGAGCAGAAGTAAACCAGAATTTCTACCAGAAACCTTACTAGAGAAAGTCGTTTGGAATTTCTCAGTATTGCTAGGAGATGCTCTTTTTTTCTTTCTTTCTTTCTTTTTAATCTTCAGGCAGGGAAAGAGAATCTCTGAATGAATATTCAATTTTGCATGAGAACTTGTTTATATAAAATAGTATTCAATAACACAGTTGCTTCCTTTAGGTATCTGCAAGGACAAGTATGTTGAAGAATTAAGGAACCGCTGTGGAAATGATCAGGCCAAGTCTCCTGTTTTTTGGAGTCAGTTCTTTACTCAGCTTCGTTTTATCCTCATCCCACAAAGCAGCTGTCTCTCCTGAGCTTCACTTATTTTGATTCGCCAAATGCTTTTCTTAATCATCTGGTGCTACCAGATGTCAGAATTCCCTGCTGCTATCTCAAGTATTGATAGTCTTTCACTTGTGGTAAATATAGCTCATGTTGATTCAGTTGGCTTATTCGCTGAACAGCTGGAGGGGTATCCAGGGGCTTGGGAAAGAGGCTGAACACGTACTGAAGAGTCCTGGGAGAGTTGGTCACAGCTGGATGATGGAGGGCCTGAAAGTGCCCCAGTGACCTCAAAGCTTGCATCTAAAGCAAAATCCCTCCCCTCATTTACAGATACACTTTGTGCTGGCGATGTGCTATAGAAGGTGAACACTCATTTTGTGTCATTTCATTTTAAATTACTACCTTGGAAATAGCCACCATGACTCTTTTTCTTCTTAAAATATTTGCCTGGATTGTCTGTTGCCTCATGTTTTCAAAGTGTGGGTCTTGGACAGTTCGTATTTGCAACACTGAGGGGACATGAACAAAGGCTGATTCCACAGCTTCTCATAGGTTATCTGGATCAGATTCCATGTCTTGAGAATCTACATCTCAAACATGCTTCCTAGGTTTAAATCTCATGCAAGAAATACATGTATAAATGAAGTTCGAGCGAGCTAGGATTCATGTCTGTCTTGCACATTATGGTACAAAACAAACACATAATTTTCATGTAACAGCTCTACATCAATAAAAATATACAATCTAGAAAAATAAAAATTAACACAAGTTGAAACCTTTCAAGCAGTACCTTCTAAATTCAATAGTTCACAAAGGAGTCTATTTTCCAGGAAAAAAAATGTGAGAAGAGGGTTGGGGAATTTATTCTCAAGCAAAAAAAAAAAAATGTTTTTCTCATGTTTTTTAACTACCAGTAGCTGACCTTCTCCAAGAAAAGAAGTAAATTTAATTTTATTTCCAGATTGGGGATCTACACAACTTATTTATAGTTGTTTTGTCCTTCAGGCCTGCAAGAATTCTAAAGATAGTATAAGTGGCCTTGGTGAAATCCCAAAGATAAAGCTAAATACATTGAAGCTAAACACACAGGAGTGGACACAGCCGGCTAGAGGATTAATTGGCACTATCGTGCACGGCTACTCTTGAAATGTTTTGTGCCTGCCATGCACTGAGTGCTTGTGCCAGGTTTCCTTCTATGTACTTTAAGTGTATTAATTCATTTCACTCTCTTAACACACCTACATAGTGGGTGCTATTTTCAGAGAAGGAAATAAAAGCAATGTGAAGTTACAAACTCATCTAGCACAATATGCTCCTGTGTGGCATGTGGCCCATCAGAGACCCCAGGTCAGGTCCTCTGAGTTCTGCTGCTCCAGCAAAAGGCAGAGTCTCAGGACCCTGGGAAATGCTTCTGACACCTAATGACCTTGAACTCAAACTGAAACCTGCTTGCTTGCCTTTCCCTCCTGCAATCATGCTACTCCAGCACACTATTATTCTTGTCTCGCCTTGTCTTGTCTTGTCTTGTCTTCTTTTCTCTTTTCTTCTCTTTTTGTTTTCTGTTCTTTGTGGTGTATGTGCAAGGTTCCTCTAGCAATGTCCTCAAGGAGCTGTCTGTGGTATTTCTTTCCCTATACCTTCTATACTCCCAATTGTTTCCATTTCATATATCAGGTGATGCTTCCATGAACCTTATAGTGCAGGGCTCTGTGCTGATTAAAAAGCTGCCCAGGAAAAAGTGTTCAAACTTAATAACCCTTAGATTCAAGGCAAGCTTCACTCATTTGAATGCAGGACATTAATCCTAATGGGTAGGAAGGGCTACTGACTTGAACTCTCTTTGCTCTTCCCCATCTTGCCTCATATGGGGATGGAAGTACTTTGAGTTCACATGCTTGCAGAACATTTACATGATTGGCTGGTTTTTCCTGCTAATTAGCCTACTGAGATAGGGTTTACTGTAGAGAGAATCCTCAAGTATTGATTCCTCAGAGGAGATACCAATAAGTGGATAGCCAAACAGCAAAGGCTTCTAGTGACCCTCTCACCAGCAGCCAAGCTTCTGGGGTCAGTGATACAAAATGTGCAGCTGATAAGAAGGCCTGATATTTACAGTATAATAGACTTCAAGAAACTTCAATTAACTCCAATTTTCAACGTATTTTTCAGTCCCAGTATATAAGCCCTGGCATTTCCCATCTGCCCTAAAATATATCTGAAAAAAATATGCCTTATTAAAAAGGATACTTGTTTTCTGGGAAAACACAATTCCACACAAACTGTAGGACTTCTTTGAAATTCCAAATGCACACTTCAAAAATTTCAATCTGTTAATTTGATTTTTCTAGTAGAATTTATTTAGCATACTTTTTTTTATTTTAAGAGCAAACCAGTGTGTTCAAAAAATAGCCAGAAGTTGTATCTTCCCTAGGTGCTATGTCTTTAGTTTCTTGAGGACGTTAAGGTAGTAACCAGCAATGATATACTTGAAACTGTGCCTAGTACAATTTATAAAATTCAGGTTAGTTTTATGCTGAAAATTCGTTTTTAAGTGTACACTATAAGAATGGGTAGTAGAAACATCGTAGAATCATGATATAGCTTGTTTTAGCTGATACAAATACCCATGATGTACTAAACCTTTTCAGTTCCTTGGCTACAATAAACTGAGTTGGATACAGCCAAATTCCAGCTCCCAAAGAGTTCATGGTCTAGCATGAGAAACAGGCTCAACTAAATGAAATATTTTCAGGGGACATCAATGAAAGTTTCACAGAGGAATAGCATTTAAGTAGGGTTTTGAAGAAAGAGTTTATGTTCTTTCAGGTAGACCTGAGAAGAAAGAGGAGGGAGAAAACTGTCATGAGTCCCAGCAGTGAAAGGGGAAAGGAGCCAGCCCTAGGAAGCTAAGGCTTAGAAGGATTGCAATGGCTTCGAGAAGGGAAACCTAGAAAAGGGCGATTGAAGGGTCTTGGATGTCATGTGAAAGAGCTCAGCCTTTACCTAGGCAGTTCAGAAATATTAAATATTTTTAATGAGTAGAATAGAATAGCCATGCAGCCTTCAGAAATTATTCCTCTGTGGAAGAGGGAAGCAGAAATTCTGATGATCATATTGGAGGCAGGTTGGGCTGTTAAGGGATTACAGGAAAACTTTAGGTGAGATACAATACTGAAGTAAAGAAAAGCTTTAGTAGTAAGGATAAAAAGAAGAAAAATTTGAGACATTTAATTCCAATCTCTTAAACCAGTGGTTATTCCAGTTTTTTCCAAACATTTTTTATCTTCAACCCCATTAAGAAAGCCTACATGAAATATTTATATTTGAGATCTAAAGTTCTACTTGGTTAATAAAGATAATATATAAGTTCTAGAATGTATTTATTTATAAGTTCAATTACTAGCATCAATGTAGTTCATTTGTTAGACAAATTCCCTAATGAAAACCATGATTATAGATGAGAATTGCTACACTTATCATATTCATATACCTTAATGTATTTTTAATTACATATACTGATTTCATAAAACTAAGTAATTGCAAAGGGACGAATGGTCATTATTTTTTAAAGATCATTTAAAAATATTAGATACTTCTCAAGTACACTCATTTGGAAGCCTGAAAGAGCAGTATTCAAAGACTTATGTTAAGATTGTGTATGCAGTAAATTTAATGGTGCTTACTTCCTCTATAAGAATTATGAAAGTCAGAAAAGGAGGACCTAAAATGTAAAACTATTAGATTATCTATGACATCATATTATTGTGATGTGATGCATTATGCATTTATTTGTTATTCCAATTTGTTTTCTGACCAGGAAAAGTACATTTCCTGAGTTAGCACTCAAAAGTCTTTCCAGCATTTATTTAAGAGTAGCATGTGTGAGTTGTGATAGAAGACTGTCTTGCAGTTTTATGTGAGGAGATACAAGCAGGTCTCATTTCCCAGAAAAAGCCATGTGTAGAGCTATCCTTTCTTCATCTGTGATCATTGGCTTTGTGGTGGGTTTCAGCAATTGGTATTTTACAAAGTATCTTAGGCAATTCTAATGTGTGGTCAGCTCTAGAAAGACCACCATGAGTCTCTGCTGCAGGTGATGATGGTTGTGGTGCTCTCTAACTGGGGGAGAAATACAAAGTTGTGAGATGGAGAAGTCATCCCTGGCTTTTGATGGTGGGAAAAGATGTTGAAGTCTTTTGACTCATTATCCTGACCATGAGCGCAATTTCCAGAATGGATCCACCCTTTAGTGGTACCCTGTGTGTACTGGGAAGCCTAGGTCCTTGCAGTAAATTCAGTATGTTGATGAAGAACATGAACTCTTTCAGATAGTAATGCATGAGTAGACATAATTTCATAAATGGAATTTATATTGCTCGAAAAGTTAATGCGTCCTCCCAAGTGAACATGTTAGTCACTTCTCAAGAACAGGACAAAAGCCATTATCTTGTCAGAGTAAAACATAAAGTGAAGAACTCTTTTTTCCCCATGAGGTCTAATAGAATAAGGAAAGACATTATTTTTTGCCTGAAAAATAGAAGTACATGGTTGAATCATGGGTCAATAAAAACATAACCATAAGCTATTCAGTGATTCATCTGTTACTTATTTCTAAAATAAGCTTCAAACAGAGAGAATTTTGTTTATATCTTCAGATTTTGTTCTGAGATGCACCCATAAAATTCTAGGGTCAAATTCTACCTTTGACTACAAGAATAAAATTCCCTTTGACTCAAAACCTCAGAAAATCTGTGGTTTGCAGAAGAAAGTTAACAATGCCTATTTCTCAGCTTCTATTTCTCAAAGATTTTGTTTTTCTTTTTTGCGATAAATACAATTGGATTTCACTTTTCACACTTTACTAATTTTGAAAAGTGGCACATTAAATGTAAATTATATATAGTAGAAACTTGGATTGAGAGTAATTTGCTCTGTGTTTGCAAGAGGAGAAAATATTTCTAATACATGAACTTGATAACCAAGTCATGTCTTTCAATAAAGGAGTACATCACACCCAATATCACATGATTCCAATTGAGCCGCTGGCTCTTCTCTCCCTGTTTTGCTGCGGGACTGTGGGTGATATTTTCCCAACAGGAAGAAGTTATGGAGAAGATCTCATCTACAGAGGAGGATGAGAAAAAGGTGGAGGGATCCTTCACTTCAAATGAGATTAGAGAGATGTGTAAAATGTGGGAAACTGTAAAATTTTGTAGAAAAGTACTAGTCAAATAAGGCTGCAGCAGTGTTAGCTATGAATCTGCTTAACAACAGTGCAATATCACATTTCTGTAAAATCCTAAAAAGAAGGTGAAAGTATTGGAGAGGTTCCTTGTTAAGGTTGCATGGAAAGAAATATGATTCATCAAGCCAATACAGAGCAATGATTCCATTAGTGGTTGTCGAAGTCATCCTACATAATAAACCTCTTCTTTCTTGTTTCCCTCATGCCAGCCATGAAGGCTTTCAAAGACAAGTGGAGGTCAATTTGTTTATTTTTCTTTATATTTTATATTTTCTTTGTCATTTTCTATAGTATTATTGTAATCATGTGATACAAGGAGCTCAGAATATCTATTTCTTTACTCTTCTCCTTTGTTTTGGGTGGATTTATATTACCGTCTCAAGAAATCAAATACAATGAAATTGAGGTTACTGATACTCAATTTTAAATGATACTACAGTTTCCACCTGATTCGCTCACCTTGGAATGCTGCCATTAGAGTTGAGCCACCATTTTATGAGGAAGCCCAAGCCACATGGGCTATGCTGGAGATTAAATCCAGGACTTCATGGATACTATGTGAATATTTTTATCACTGAGCTATGCTTCTGGCCCATATGTATCTGTTCTGGTTGACAGTCCAGTTAAGGTCCTAAACAATAGCTTTTACTGCTAACCGTGAAGGAGAATCATTAAATACTTTCTGATTCTAGCCTTTGAACTATTCCAACTGAAGTCAAGCAGGGACAAAATGGTGCCAACTAATCTGCCTGAATTGCAGGTTTGAGAACAAATACATTCTTAAAATTTTAAGTCTGAATTTGGAGTAGTTTTTACACAATTTTGTCTGAGATGAGAGTCTTACTAGGCTGCCAAATCTGGCTTTGAACTCTTGGGCTCAAGATATCCTCCTTCACAACCTCCCCTGCAGCTGGGACTACAGGTGCACACCACCACACCTGGCAGGGGTAGTTTTTAATGCAGCAATAGATAATACTGAGCAATAATAAGTTTATTTTTTTATTTCAAGATGTTTTTCATGATTTAATCAATATCACATTAAATAAACTGCAAATATTTTTATTGACCAATATAGTCTATTGTGAAAAGTAAAAAGCAGAAAGATTTATGAATTACACTACAGATAATTCTGGGGTAGAGGAATCTATGTTTTTCACAATTAGTTCCTCCTTTCAACCTCCCTTCCCCTTTGTCACATAAGTTGATCTGACATTTAATAGTCTCACATTCAGTATACCTGACATTCATAATAAACTTATTCAGAGAAAACATGGGCTCAGAAATTTAATTAAGAAACCCAAACTGATACCAGATTGGTTTTTCTTTAGACACTTTATTTGTTGGGTATAATAAACACGTCAGTCTCCAGAAGTGATGTACATTCTCTTCATAGGATCCTCCTCTCCTCTCTTTCCTCATTGTAAATAGATACCTGGCACCCAACGGATGCTTTGCCAAGTGCCCATCCCCTGGCAAAAAGCCAAATTTCGTAGTCTGCTTGGCTTGCTACAAAGATTTACCACATTCTGGATAGCTTATAAATGACTTAAATTACTCCTCATAGTTCTAGAGACTGGGAAACTCAAGATCAAGGTTATGGCAGGGGGTCGTTTAGTGGCAGGACAGCCTGTTACTCAGATGTCATCTCATGGCAGTGTCTTCAGATGGTGGAAGGAGAAAGCATAGTCCCTCTGACACCTTTATAAAGTTACGAGTTTAATTCATGTGGCCTCCATCCTCATGATCCAGTTATATCCTGAACAGCTCACCTGTTAATATCAGTTTGGGATTAGGTTTCAATATATGACTCTTGGGAGAACACATTCAGACCCTCATCTCTTTGTAGGTATTCTTGTAGCTAATCTTGACCTACCATTTTCTTAATCTTTTTTTAGGTTGCTAGTGCTGATGAGAGATAACATAGCTAGACTAATTTTAGATGAACATTTACTATTACTCAGCAAGTCTTTAAAGAATTCATCCCCTGATGACTTCTTGAATTGCTATTATGGAAGTCAGGTGTCCCAGACTTTTTCAAAATCACTTGACACTTCTAAAGGATGGCCAAAACTTCTTTAATTTTGGGTGTTGAGTATTTTGTCTCAGCAATGAGAGAAAAGTAACCAAGACAGAGAGGTAACATAAAGGTACAGAAATACGTGTATTACTTGTGTTATCATAGAGATCATCAGGATAAACTTTTCTCCTTCTTTGCTGTGTATCTTTACATCTTAATGATTTTGTCCCTCTTCCCTCAAATTCAACTTGGAGCATCCATCTTCCCTGTTATTCACTTCCTTTCATTGCATAAGGGTAGAAAGAATACACTTAACAACTTCAGGTCTTTCACTGCTTTTCCATCCTACAGCTGTGCTGTTCTATCTAATGTGGCCTCTTGGGTCAAGTTATGTCTCACCCAGAACTACTAAACTTACCAGCCATGTTGTGTATCACACACACACATACACACACCACTGTCAGAGTAGACAGAAGAAAAAGTGTTAAACATTGAAGAAATATTGTGAAATTCAGATTTTATGAGAGTGTTATAGTTTGTGTCTGGATGTCCCCCCAAAGCCTCATGTAGTCATGGGGGAAGGCCTTTAGAGTTTGTGATTGATTCATGGTCCAGTGCTGGAATTATGGATGTGAGTGCTACAACCACCCTGGAGTGGGTAAACTACATATGATATAGGGGAAGGAAAGAGGCTTGCTCTCTAGAGCTACATCCTGTTTTGATCTTGCTGTTTTTGCTGTCTTCTGCCACATTGAAGTGTTGGTATGTGCCATGCCACCATGCCTTGGAGCCAACTGACTACAGACTGAAACCTCCACAAACTGTACACTAAAAAACCTTTCCTTCTTTAATTTTGGGTGTTGAGTATTTTGTCTCAGCAATGAGAGAAAAGTAACCAAGACAGAGAGGTAACATATAGATACAGAAATATGTGTATTACTTGTGATAGTTTTCTGTCACCTTGGCCAAATACCTAAGAAAAATAAATGAGGAAAGACATATTTATTTTGATTCACAGTTTCAGAGCTTTCAGTCCTTGGTCAACTGACTCCATTGGTGTAGGCCTGTGGCAAGGCTGGCACAATGGTAATGAGAGACAGAGACAGAGAAAGAGACAGAGAGAAAGAGAGAGACAGAGAGGATGGCTTGTATCTAGATGTTCCCCAAAGCCTCCTGTACTCATAGGTGGGCCTTTTCAAAATTGGTTGGATCTAGAGCATGGGGCATGTGACACTGGGATTAAGGGTATGTGGTACCACTAATTGGAATTAGCATAGTTCTAGGTGTGGATAATGGAAGCCCCACCCTGAGTTCAGGTGACACCAATCAATAGGCTTATAGCCAGGATGGACTATAGTGGTAATTAATGAGAACAGTGCCATTCATATCCCATTCAACCCTATATCTTAATGAATATTACCAACATGTGGTGGTATAATGAATCACTTGTATTTATCAGAATTGTGCATCTGCCCATTTTCTAGTGATTTTACTTGCATATAGTTTCTTAAGTATTCCCAAAGTGGGTAAGACTAAGTACCCATGCAGGGAATACTTACAAACTATATGAGGGTATAACTTTCCTTACCCCTGACAAAATTCTAGATTCTTCATTATCAGGTTAATTTACAGTCAAATCAGAAAATAGAATGCACATTTTAAATTCATCATCTTTATATATTTTTCCTATACTTGAATATGTCTTCTAATTTTTAAGTCTTTCAACCTTGGGTTACCAATTATTCTTTCTAACATACTTCTAATCTTTTCATATAAATCAGATTGAGCTTTTGTTTCTAGGGGTTATAGTTGTTTGTAGGGGTTGATAGTATACTTGAGGTAAGATCATGGAATTTTATATTGTTAGTAAAATGTAGCTTGAAGTTAGTTTCTCTTCCTCCTTTGATACAATGGAGACAATAAGAATATCTTTCCCATAAAGTTACTTTGAGGAATGAAAAACCAAAAACAAGATGCTATATATAAAACACTTGGCATTATGTGTGGCCTCAATGAAAGAATGAGAGTATTCAATGAAATATTGTCTTATTATATTTATTATTGTTTTGGTTAATTTGAAGAAGAGAGTTTAGTTTTTGATCTTTTTCTAATTACTTTTTCATATTTATTGATATTATATCTTATTTTCTACATTGCTTTCCAAATTTGAAGCAACTTTAAATGCTACTTATCCACTTCCTTTAAGGAAAAAATTCATTATCCTATTAGCCGCATTGGAATTAACAACCATGTCAACTGTGACAATTTATCTCAATTATACTTTTGGTAATTTTCGATTACCTGGCGATTGAAATAGATTCTGTATGATTCCTGTCCCTATACTCTTTCATTTATTTAAAATATTTTATATTTTGGATTGACTATCTCCAATTGTTCTGAATTTGTGTCTGTGTGAAAAACAATAAACTGATTTCATTTAATATCTGATGAACCATAGCATGGAAGGATTTAATGACATCTTCATCTAATAATTAATACTTAGATTTAAATCTCTTCCTTTTCTACTTCTCACCTCACTAAGAACTAGAGATGCCAGAAAAAATACATAATGTCTAGTTAATTTCTGAATTCCAGATAAAAACTAAATCATTTCTTAACATAGCTATGTCCCACATATTGCAGGAAACATTCTTCTAAAACATGACTTATTGTTTGTCTGAAATTCAAATTTAGTTGCATATTCCTATATTTGTATTTTCTAAGTCTGGCATTCTTGGTAAGAATGCAAGTAGAAAAGACATTTAAAACTAAAATAATGGTGATACACTTAGTCTGATTGCTAAATTTAAAGGTTGTCAGTCCATACTTTTTCTCCTTTATTTGTATACTCTTTTTTAAAAAACATCATCAACCAGTTACTTGCCATACATGAAAAAAAGACAGCCTATTCACTTTATGTTTGGAGGACACATAGGTCATGCAGGACAACAGTATCATTGCCTGCTGTGCGAGTGAGGCTTAATTGAAATAACATCAAAGGCCCAGTTTAAATCTGCTGTCTTTTCAGGGGTCCTAAAAGCCGCTGTGCTTTCCTGCCCCCATGAACCCTGTCTGTGCACAAGTTCTCCACTGATTTCTTGGGCTTCATCTGGAGTTCCACCTGGAAAGACCTGGCAGGATCAGATTAACACATCAAACACTGAAATAGTTTCATGCATAGATGGGTGAGTAAAGGCTATGAGATCGCTACTTACCAGAGACGTTTGCCTATAATTTAGCTGTCAACTTCATTTCTGAGCGCAGACTTAATGACCATGTAACATGAACCTCGATTTTAAAAGAAATTAATTTGGCTTTTTGCCTGTTTCTGTAAATGGGAAAACAGAACTCCTTTTCTGCAGTGCATAGTTTTGGCTTTCATTCTTAAATATTCTGTCATCTTTACTGCCATGAAGATATCTTCGCTTGCTCTTTCAGGTTGCCATATAAATTAGTGAAAAGGCCAACGTAAGACCTGGAAACTGCGTGCTGGGATGAGTGGAAAGAGAGAAAATAGACCAACTGCAGTGAGATAGAGTGCCCACAGTTTGGTCAAATGAAAAAAACAGAGACAGCCTAAGATAAAGATGGGCCAGGTGCTGTCCTTCTCCAGAAAATTAAGTAAATGAAATCTTCCTCTTAAGATCTATCTAGGAAAAGAAAAGACATAAAACATTTCAAATTAACACAACTCTTCTGCAAATGTCTACACTGTGTATTTCTACAGGTAACCAGATTAATACTCATCTATCTCCTTGGCACAACTCCTAATAACAAGAGCAACAAATTTGAAGAATTAGGTGACACCATCTGTTTCTACAAAATAACACAAATAACAAAACCACAGAGTTATAATATAGTGAGTGTGTGTATGTGTATGATGACTAACAAACATAATCACACCAAACTTGCCATTTACATTGAGGTCATATGGCATAAAAAGATGATAAAAAGAATCACAGATTACTAAATTTGAAGATCATAAAAAAGGAAATGATATCACATACCGTTTTAAAAAGTGAAGGAAGAAGATTAAAACACAGTTAAAATATGCATCACATTTGATAGATAATTTAAAACCTAAAGCAATGTATACCCTATGGCTATGAAAGGCATTGAAGTACCCAAATAAGCACATGGCAATTTGAGTAAATGCATTTGTGTGTGTGTGTGTGTGTGTGTGTGTGTGTGTGTGTGTGTGTGTGTTTGTGCGCATGCGCATGTGCGTGTATGTATTCAATAGAACATTTTGTTCTTAAGGTTTGGTAAACTGTAGCTTACAGGTTGGAGGCCTGTGGTGGATTAAAAACTGGTGGTCAATTTAAAAACCTACTGCACTGAATCAGCATGGTGCTGAGTGTGGATGGCCCACCTCTGGAAAGTTGCCAGCATAAAAAGGAGATCTGGAGAGGACGAGTAGCATTGTGGTTTCTCCTAAGTGCTGTTTAGAGCCGTTGGCTTTTTTGGAGTTGTTGGTTCTTCTGGAGGAGATTGGCAAGCTTCTTTCTTGATATAACTCAGCTGTTATCATTAGAGGAGCTTGGGACTTTGACGCTGAGAATGGCTGCCCGTTCACTTTGGGGAACTCTGTTCCTTACTTTGAGCATTGCTTCCTGGTTCCGGAGGGGAAGATGTGTGCTGTTTAATCTCCCAGGAGAAGCTTGTCATGCTGGCTTCCTGATATGAACTTGACTGTTCTCATTGTTGGAGGAGCTCGAGACTTTGTTATCACTGAGGATGGCTGTGGTGCTTTTCAGGGGAGCTCTGGTACTGATTTTGAGCATCGCTTCCTGGCTCCAGGGCACATCTCTCAGCTTACTGGACAGATTCTTCACCCCACTGGCACAGACTTTCTAGTTTCCACTGCTGATCTTTGGGCCTTCCCATCACAGATCCATGAAACAGACTTGCATGAGTCATTGTAGTGGGCTCTAGGCCTCCAGTTGGACTTGTGTGAGGCATTGTCATGGGCTCTAGGACTTCAGCTGGACTCATGAAGGACATTGCTCTGGAATCCAGGCCTTCAACTGGATTCTGTAGGTCTTTAGTGTGTGAACAGATTTCCTGCACTTCTTGTATTTGACTCTGGGTGATTATCAAAAACAATACTATGAATTGTGTGTCTTGTGTTATCTTGTTCTTCTCGCAAACCCCTGACTACTACAAGGTCTGTTTCATAAATAAAATTTTGTTGGAACACAGCTATGCCCATTTGTTTATGTATTGTTGACTGTACCTCTCCCAGTATATGATGGACTTTGGTTGTTACAGAAGAGGCTATAAGACTTGAAAAGCCTAAAATACTTACTGAATATTTGTCTGGCTCTTTATAAAAATCCTAAGACCTGAATATGGTATCTATAAAAAGTTCATGTCTGGTTTAATGATTTCATAACATGAAACTTAATTTTATTCTTTCTTGTTGGCACAGGAAGATGAAAGAATGCCAGCTACTGGTAAAGACTTTAATGTGTGCAGAGATGAATAGAAGAAATGTTCCTTTATATATGCTCCAATTTTCTTCTCTTTATGGTTTTGCTTAGTTTTCTTGCCTTTTCTCCTTTCATTTTTATTACTTTATTTCTACTTTCTCTTGTCATTTGTCTTTTACCTTGTATATATGTTCCACATATAGTATCACTTTAGTAACTATGGGGTTCTCATAAAGCATAATGACTTTTTATATAGAAGATCTATTAATCTGTATCCATAAGAGCAGTGTTGAAATTCTTTACTTCTGATGAACTTAAAAGATAAATCAAGTAAGATGAATAGACTTTTGGGCAATTTTCCTGACATTCATTTGATCTGTAATAGCAAAGCAGGAAGAATTTGTCTGGTTGCATGTACCTGTAATAAGCTTTGGCTCTCACCCAGGTAATTTTTCAGACATTGGGGACTTAAAGGCAAATAAGATATGGTTCAGATCACTTGTTGTACTCTGTTACACATGTTGTACTTTTTTCTAAGTGTTTTGTTGAACTTGCACTTTCTGTGAGCAAGCACATGTGTTTTAATTTGACCTTGGACTACACAACAGTCTGTGAACACTGGGACAATGGCTGCTTTCCTTGCATTTTGATTCTCAATGTCTTCCATAGGACATTTTCCAAGGATATTTGTTAAGCTTGAATGAAGGACAGAGATTCACTGAAACGTTTTAAGAGTTGGCAATACAAAGACATTTAAATCTAAGATTTTGCAGCAGTCTAAACTCTGATCCAAGGAAGTTCAAATGAAAACCAAAGGTCATGTCTTCTAGTTTTTCAAGACAGAAGATTTAGAAAATTCTTTAATTTAGAAAATATTAATTGAATATATTTCTTAGGCCAGATATTGTCAAGTGTAGGACAATCAAGTCATAATTCAATAAGACTTAAGTTTGACTTTTGAGATGATTACAATTTGGGATGCCAACAAAATCCATAATGAATTCCAATTAGACAAGTCAAAGGGAGGTATTTTTATGTGAAGACAGTGTTTGAAGAAAGCACTGATGAATAAATAGAAATCAAGTGAGTATTGTAGGCTATAAGGGTAAATAAAGCCAAGGAGGAGTGGAAATACTGTCTCAGTTTGGTCAGCAACTGATTCCTTTGTGAAAGAAGCACACAGAGAAAATAATAGTTTCAGCTACTAAGATAGGTGGAAATCTTCATAATCAGACAAAAAAAAATGGACTGAATGGACACTGAGAAACCATTAAAAAATTTTCAGAGAATATGCTTGGGTTTAATTTATATTTCAGGAGGATAACTTTGGTGATTATATCATGCTTGTGCTTTAGGCAGGAAACCCAAGGAGAAGAAACACAAAGAAAGACAAAGAACCACTGAGTGAGTGTAATTCCTATGGTGAAGGAAAGGAAGACTACACTCCGAAGACACTGACAAGAAAAAATAAAAAACTCTCAGGTTGCTTGAGCATCAGGAATGGGTTGAGGCTAGCACTGTTACTTCACCTTGGTAAGTTGGAATGTTTCAGTTAGTGGCGCTTTCCAAACACAGGAGAAGGGTTAACCTCATCAGAGTGAAGGACAACAGGAGCCTCACTTGCCTGGGAGAAATACAGGTAAGTGGTTAAAGCACAGGTTAGTTAAAGTTATATCAGAATGTACTTCAAACTTCAGTTACCTCAGCGTTTACCATTTTCAAGAAGTTGCAATGCCATGAATGTGAATCATTGTAGTGAAAAGAATTAAATCTGTTCAACTAAGGTTCTATCATTTGGATAAACTATTGCATCACAAAACTAGTTTTTGAGGTCTTAACACTAGTACTCTTCTTAAATGCAATAAGTATGAAGAACAGAAATCTGGAAGAACTAGAGTCTCTTTTGTTTCCACACATGTTAAACAAGGGTACATACAGACTTAGTGAAATTCAATGTTTTCAATAAGTTGATAAACTCATTATAGTCACATGAATAAAGACATTTAAACACAAATAGGGTTTGGAATACAAATAGCCATTTATTTCCTAAAGTCACAATGAAAGAAATGTTCTGAATAAAATGCACAGAAAACTTAGTCATTATTAAAATTGATGGTTGCATTTTTTTTGGAAAAATTCTTCAATAGGATCAGGCAACAAACTGAGTAATACAGAGTGGCAGAGAGGAAAGAGCATTTATTCTCGGATTAAGGGTACTGCAAATGCCTTATAAAGAAGACATGGGATTGTGTTTTTGTGGATTAATCAAGATTATTCTGAGTCAAGAGAAGAGGATACGAGTAGATTGGGAGTAGATATTCCAGGTAGAAGGTAGTTATCATACCTTTTATATCACTAGATCACTATATTTGTTCTGCTTCCCCGGATCTTAATTGTAACTTGTAGCTCTGCCTTGCTATTGGGATTCTGTTTACAGGAAAATTGAGCTCTGTACATGAAGATTAACCTTTTTTTAGTAGGAACCATTAGGTTTCTCCAGTGCTGCCTGTCCACCCCAGTTCCTGCTTCTGAATGTCACCCATAGATGACTCCATTTCTGTATCTACATGCTTTCTTGGTGTCTTAGTTCATTTTCTGTAGCTACAATGAAATGCTCGAGACCAAGTAATCCATGAAGATCACAGGTTTATTTTTGCTTAAGGTTCTAGAGATCAGGAGGTTCAAGAAAATGGTTCTAACTACTGCTTGGCTTCTGCTGAGGAACTCCTTACTGTCTCCTAAAATGGCAGAGGACTTTACACAGTGAAACCGGGAGCAGGCCAGTTATAAAAGAACAACTACTTTTTCATAACAAAACCACTCTTGCAATGAGCCATTAAGTCATGAGTGAGTTAATCCCCTTCCACCTTTCTATACTGCTGCTTTTCATTCCAAATTTCCAGCATATGATTTTGCGGGGTGGGGAACACATTCAAGCCATAGCACTGGAATGCCTAGGATCTAAACTGAGAAACTGATGTGATTTTCAGAGATGGAACATTGCCTCTATTGTAGACCAAACCCTCTTAAAGGTACAGCTTCAAGGATTCAAGTACTAGTAATACAAGAGTAAGCCAAGGAGGAAAAATAAGGGAACAGGGGGAGAAAATGGAGAGGCCAAAAATCCAAGTAAAACTAACCTGTGAAGAACTATGGAGCACAAATTGCATTGCAGAATTTATTTTCTCTGGGCCAAACGAGCTCAAGTTTTGATCCTCATCCCAGTCAGCCACTGGCTACAGATGACCATGGTCGTCTGCCTGTGAGGGATCTAAATTACCATGCACTTCTAGGAAGGTCATTCCAGGACATTCCAGTGAGCCCTGGAAATCCACAGGTTGTAGCTGTGTGCCACTAGCAGTCAGAAGTGAGCAAGGCTGGCAAAGGGATAGAGGGATCTAGGTGAGGGGCCACGCACCCTGCAGACTCACCTCGAGCTCATCCCAAGTTTGTGCCTAGGACACTCAGTGGTGCAAAGCTTTGGGTCTCTGACTCTCCTCGGCTGCTTCCTTCCTGTGCTAATCTGCTGAACTCCCAGGTGTAGGCCAAGTCTTGAGAAAAATGCTGGGACTTCTGAAATGCTGCACTCTCTTCAAAAACAGGGAAAATGGAGGTCGTTCTTGTTGCTTAGAAACCTTAGAAAAACCTCAGACAGAGAGCTTTGGGTTCATATTGAAACGTCTAATGAAAACATACTTTGAAACCTTAATATGCACAAAAGACAAGATTGATCTTTGGATTCAAAAAGCATAGGTTACTTCCTGGCTTGTATCCCAAGGCAGAATAAAGTCTTTCTAGTATATTTTGCAACCATATTTATTATACTTTTAGTTCCCCCCATCCCCCATCCCTCAATCTTCCTCCTTTTTCCTTTATGTAACTGGGCACTGAACCCAAGGCCTTTACACTGAGCTATATCCCTAACCCTCTTTTATGTTTTATCTTGAGACAGAGACCAGTTAAACTGCTGAGTTGTTCAGGAAAGCCTACAACTATAATTCTTCCTCAGTCTCCTACACTGCTGGGATTACAGACATGGCCCACTATACCTGGCCCAGCTCATTGTTCTTGATTAGGAGGTCATTCAGGTTAAATAACTTTGCAACTTTTACCAAGATTTTTAATATTTTAAACTATTGATTCTTATTTATATGGTTAGTAATAAGAAATCATTTGGGAAAAATGTGCCCTTTCCTCTATTATTCTTGTATGAAGATTACCAGTAGAGTGATTTATCTCTCCTTTTTTTCCTCTGAAATAAAATATATTAAAAGTTCGAATTACAGAATTTATAAAAATGAACATCTATTCAACTCTTTTATGAGAAAAAGAGGAGGATGTCATTTTATGGCAAGAATTTGTTAAAAGTAACAACTTGCAGGTCAAATTAGAGAGCTGGCCTGGACTTAAATCAGTCTAGTATCACCTCACATTCTTAAGTAATAAAAATTGATATTCATAATTACTAGTGTGACATAGGTACTGTTGTGAACCAAACTGGTCAACTTGTGCTTCACATTGTTGAAGTATATATTATTTCCATTTCTTAGAGTAATCTCTGTGTAATAATTCTTACTTAATGAGACTATTCAAGTGTGCATTTCCCTGTTATTCTGAATAAACGGGCACTGGTCATATCTTTGTTTCCATCATACCATGGTTGCAGTGACGTCATACTCTAATTTTAAAGATAATTTTATTTATCACAGGAGGATTAGCCAATGCCTGTAAAGGTTGCATCTGTAAAGTAAACATAGAACACTATGGAGCCAAGTGGAGCCCAAATGATTTGTTTACACTTAATGCTGATTTTTGAAAACCTCATTTCCCTGTTTTGTTACAGTTGGCAATGGAAAAAACAATAGAATCTGTGAATGAAAGTATCCTCAGATGACCATGTTGTAAAAGCAAGTCCTTGTCATGCTTCCTGTTCATGTAGGGAGATGCTGACATCCACTTTGTTTGCCTCTGGAGGTAGCAGTTGCAGGTCATTCAATAATTGACGCTTGCTGGCCTCTTCAAGTAGAGAAGGTAGCAAATGAGAGGAAATAATGTGTACAACTGTGGTGGATGGCAACTGGAATGGGAAAGAGGACATTGCTAGCTAAAATTACATTCTTCGTGCACATTTGCAACTATCTGTGTACTCTTACACATATTTGTGACTATTAGTGTTTTTCTTTTTTCCCAACAAATATTGTGACACTTCAGTGACAACAATGCTTTAAACTTGTTTCTTTTTTACAGTTGAACAATCACTAAGAGTAAAGGTAGGATTGAAGTTGTAGCTCGGAGGTTTGATCCCACCTGCACTACACACCCCCCAACAACAACCACCACCCGCTTACTTTACATAACAGAGTATGAGCAAGTTGCTAGTTTCTTAAGAAGTAGATATGAAGTTTTATTTCCTAATTTTGTTGGAATCATCATCTATAGTTGAACTTGTCAAGTGGTACTTGACTTACATAGTCTGTTAATTAAAGAAAACCTTTTTAATGTGATCCTATTCAGGATGGATCCTCTTTGGACTTTCACACAAAAGGCTATAAAAAGAAGAGGGAATAATGTGCCTCCTCAGTATTCTTGATACAATGTATCAAGATTAAAATTAAACAGAATTTTATAATACATCAGAGGCATTGTCTCCATTTAGTAGACTTCAAATGTGGCAACGTTGGAAATGTTCTTTCAGCAGTTATTATGCACGTGAGGGCGAATACTGACTATACAATTTTTATTAAAACTCTGTGTTTTATACATTCATACACATGACACTTTTAAGAGTGTTAATATCTGGAGAGTAGGGGCTTTAATTTGTCTACCAAGTAATACATCACCATGAGTCCTTCTAGACCAGCCTTCCCCTCTCAATCAGTGGGGAGTAACTGCACTTGCAAATGCTCCGTGACACTGATTGAAGGGTGGCTCTCCTGTGCCCACAGCCTTCCCTACACTTCTTCACTATTCCTAGGAGTCAAGTATGCTGAGAGGTGGTTAATAGTGCGGGCTGTTGTGTCCCATAGCCAGCTCCTCAGGAATTCTTGTTGGCTCCAGCCCCAGCATATATCCAGACTCTGAGAACCTCTTACCATTTCTGCAGCACTCTTCAAGGACACTACCCTCTCTCACTTGTTGCTAGTGTCTTAGCTGTTGCCCTGCTTCTGTGTTGCTTTATCCATTCATCTTTGCAACAGCAACAAGAGTAATCCTTTAAACACACAAGTGAGATGATGCTTGTCATCTTCAACCTTGCAATAGTAGCCCTCTTCACTGTAAATGAAAGGTCACATTGTCATTGTCCTCTCCACTGCCCTTCATGGCCCACTTCCCCATCACCCCTCTGTTACCCCAGGATCTCCCTCCTCTTGCTCTCCACTCCCTCTTCACCTGTGCCACCATCCTCCCTACCCTCCACACCTCAGAGCTGTTACACCCATCTGGAAGATCCTTCCCTTAGACACCTCAAGGTGTGTATCTTCACTTCTTTCAACTCTGTTTGGATGTCTCATCTGCTATGTCCTCAGCAAAGCTTCGCCTTACCTCCTTATCTTACCCAACTTCCCTGCCTGGTGCTCTTAGTCCTTTAACCTGCTCCTTCCTGCTCTTCCCTCATTGAACTAGCCATTATTTTTCTAGCTCCCTTTCTCCTTCACTAAAATATAAGCTTTACAAAATCAGGGATCTGAGCTATTCTGTTCAATGGCATACCCTCAAGGTCTAGCATCTCATTACAGATGTCCAGTAGATATTTGTACAATGAATTAATCCATCTATTGCTATCTACGACAGTGGAAGAAAGTGCTTGGTCACTGTGTCGTGGACTACTACCTTCTGCTGAAGCATGCTGTATTTGAGAGGGCACCAAGAAATAATTCCCTCCTGCTTGGTCTAGGGCTAAACCAATTGAGAAATCCAAGTTTCTGCAAAAAGAAAATATTGCCTTAATATTGAAAGAGTCAGTTGAAAGAAGGAAAATGCTTATGTCTGGAGTTGAAGCAGTTGGCTGACACTGAACTCTGAAATTGTACACATGTATCTGCAAAGCAGCATGGGGCTGGAGCAGATTTCTTCCTGTCGAAGTGGATTGAGTACCTCAGAATGTCTGCTCCACAGAAAAGAAAAGGAATGAGCTGTGCGATCCACGCAACTTCACATGCAGGCAGCCATGGGTAACCTGCTTCCCACCTTGGCGGTGGGGGGAGGCTGAGCAATCCGGTTGGGGATAAATGAAGCTATGGTGAGGGGGTGGGGAGGAATTTTTAGTGCCACAGTAATAAATACCCTTCTTATAGAAAAAAAATACTAGAAGTGGGAAAGAGGCATTGTCTCCTGACAGTGTCTATATTCCTCCTTTGAAACACATTTTTCATTGAAAGTGACAAATCTTTGATACTTGCAATCGTTACTTTTATTGTCAAAAATCCTATGGGGATGCAAAGTCAGTCCCAGCTGGGTTGAAAGAATTGAAATAGGGACTCTTTAATGGCCCCTTGTCTCTAATAACCTTCTAAACATCTTCAAGTCACAGACCATTCTTCGAATTTTTTTCCAAGCTAACAAGAGGCAAATAAAGAAAGCACAAATGTATTGAGTATATATATTTGGATATTTATTATATATGGAGCACTATCTATAGAATAGTATACAAACTGTAATACTTGCCCACACAGAATCTATCAGGCCAGAGATGTAAAGAAATGTAGCGTGAAAGCAGCATCGGTACACCAGACACCTCTTCACCTTGAGGTTAAAGAATGTGGCCCAAA
>RJWM01010355.1:0-63753 GCA_004363535.1 Dasyprocta punctata
CGACCCGGCCTTGGCCGCCCGCCCCTCCGCAGGCCGCGGCCCGAAGCCTCCCGCTTCGCCTTTCTCCTCGGCTGCCCCCGGCCCACGATCGGCCTCGATCGGCCTCGATCCGACTCCTCCTTCCGCGATCCCGCCGCTGCCCCGCGCAGTCCCCCCGCTCCTCCCCTCCCGCACCCTACCCACACCCCACCCCCACCCTCTCCCCACCCCCACCCTCTCCCCTGCCCCGCGGCGGCGCCTCCCGCCGTCCACAGCGCCCCCTGCCTCTCCCGGCGGCCGCGTGCGCCCCGCCCGAGCCGAGCGCGCCGCGGGGCGGAGCTGCGGGGCGGAGCCGCGGGGCGGGGCGCGCGGAGCCCGGCGCGGGAAGGGTCTGGGCGCGGAGCCGGGCAGAGCCGGGGCCCAGACGCTGCTGTCCCGGGCAGAGGCAGAGCCGCGTCTGGCTCACGGAAGCAGCCTTCTCCTCTTCCTTCCCCTTCTTCCTCCGCCGCGCGCTCCCTCGGACTCGCCTGCACCAGGACTTCGATTTATGAGTTCGGCTGAGTAGAACGAATCAGGAGAAGTCGCCGCGCCGCTCTACCGTGCCTTCCCCCGCCCCCTAGTGATCGTTTTCGTCCATCTGGTCGGATTCCCGGGAACTCGGCATATGGTCTCCATTAAGCTCGCCAACCCCGTGCACCGAGAATGTGGCCCTGGAGCGGCTCCGGAACCTCCAGGATTTTTGCCCTGGCCAGCCTGGATCAGACTCCGGGTTTAAGTTCCGATCTTAATACCTAAGGCTCCTGGTCCCAGGCTGTAATTTCTGTGTCTTAGGACTCCGAGGAAATGCGGTTCTGCGCGGTGATGGGTATCATTCATTCCTCCAGGATCCGTGTTCCACTGTGTGCAAGACAGAGTTTGTTAGAATGCAGTTTAAATTCTAAAGCATCAACGTAAATTTACAGAAACACCCTGGCCACAGAAATTCAACACGACCAAGAGCATTGGTATAGTTGAGTCTACCTATACCTTCTCCAGTGGCTGTCCCCCATGGAAAAATCAAAACAACACACACACGTTAGCTTGTGGAAAATATTTCCTCACACATGGGTTAGCGTTCCCAAGAAAAAGGGAACAGGCACGTTTACAGAATTGCAGAGGCGGATACCTGGGAAGTGCCTTAAAATCCGGTGTCAAAGACAAACCTACCGATTTATCAAGGAGACTCAGAAGGTGGAGGGCCTTGGGAAGGTCCAGTCCATGGCTGGGCAGTGCTGAAGCCTAATTCAAGGAGTAGGTAGCAGGAGACCTGGCCCTCATGTCAAACTGAATTCATTCCTTCCCGCGCTCCAGGCTTTCCTCAGCACTTCTCTCTGTCCCCGCCCTGGGTCCTGCCTTTTGTGGGGAGCTCTACCTGTTTCCTTCTCCCCCTAACCTAGGTTTCACTCCCTTCTTTCTTTCCCTTTGCTTTTCTTCCTATTCTCTTATTCCCGCCACAGCCGTGTGATTTTATTTGGATTTTTAAAAAATGAAACCAGGTGCTGCACAGAACAAAAGCAAAGTAATAACAAGGAAAAAAGAACCAGCGCCTGAGGAATGTGCTGAGTTTTATGACTCAGGCTGTCCTGGCAATGGACGGCTTGACACAGAGAGGTGGGTGGCACGGAGCACAGACCATACATGGCAGCCCTGGCCTCCCCAGATAGGATGGTGAAGGCATCCTGTGACTCATTCCACCAAAGCAGGAGACTTCCCAGGGACTAGAGCCAAAGGATCGTCAACTTTTCCCCTGCTGTGCAGGGGCCACCCTGAGGTTCGGAGGGGAAGAGGCCCAGGCTAAAGGCCATCCCTGGGAGAGAAGCAGGCTCCTTGGACTTGGGAAAGGGTTTGGGTGCATTTAGGAGACGAAGCTACGTGGGAATGAGCGTGTATTGTGGCAGGGACAATGGTTTGGGAGTTCCCGGTCATAGGATTGCTGCAGTGGCTGGAGAGGAGGGGTGCGAAGGGGTGTTTGTGCTTTGCAGCAATGCATAGGGCAGAGGAAGAGCTTGTCAGATGCGGGCGAGTTTCTGGGGTGCCATTCCTAACGCGGTCAGCAGGAGCAGCGGAGAGCTAGAGCTCGGTCGGGGCTTTGCATAAACACCCAGAGAGACACCCAAGCACACAGCCTCGCATTCTGAGAATTTTTTTCAAATGAGCATAGTAAGGGGGCGAGGTGTGCAATTTTTTTTTTTCTTTCTGTTACTAAGAGACAGGCTTTGAGTGCTAAGGAGTTGATCTCGCCCAGCAGTGCTGGTGGGAGGGGCCTGAACTTGGGTGACAACGATCTGTCTGCTCTTCATTACACAGGCCTGGAGGAACAGACAGGACTGATGGCCCTCCGTCTGGGTCCCACTCGGAGAAGGCTGTCACTTTTTGAATGAGAATGAGCCTGGCCTGGCACAAATGAGATCTCCATGCACAGGAGCCTCGCGGAACTGGGACTTGTGTTGCCTTTTCTTTTCCTTTCCATAGAACATATACCAAGTAGCAATGGTTATTATTCCATAATCGAGCTCTATGTAACTTTTATATTAAAGCTATTTACCTGGAAAAATGAAGTCTTTTAGGAATGATGACTTCATGTATATTTATAGCCTGGCATCACTCTGGTTTTGCAGGAGAATGGACTCATTCAGTTTTATTTATGATGTGACACTGGGGTGAGTGACATCCGTCATCTGGGTCAGGCCTCCGCTCTGTTCCACTGAAGTATGTTTATGGAGTGATTATGCCTGCAAATAATTGCTATATTTAGGTTCGCTGCTCCCCTAACCCCCTCTTAGCCCTCTTAAGTCCCCAAACCAACAAAAAGCCAAGTTTATGGTCTAAGGAAGATTTGAACCCCAGTGACAAGGGACAGGGGCTTGAACGTGTGTTGGAAGTACGTGAGAAACTGGGAGGCAATTAGAATGGGAACACTGTTCTTTTAGCCTTTGTATATTAGGGTGGTTGTATGGTGCCTGTGTTTCAGGTGAGGGCCCTGACTTAGGCTGGGCAAGAGGGGCTTTGACAGGTGGCAAGCGTGTCTGAGAGATGAGTGATAATAGATGCTTCGGAAATACTTGCCTTCCAGGGAGCTTTTCCGGCCCAGGGTATCCTAGGCCTTCAGGTCTGTTGCTCTGGGGGAGGATCTGGTAGGGGCTCTGTGACCTCTGCTGGGCCAAGGTCTCTGATGAAACCTGAAGCTGCCCTGTCTCAGCCACACCTGGCCCCAGGCTAGGGCAGCAGCTGTCCTCCATCAGCTGTGGAGGAGGGAGGGCCTCCTCTGGCCCGCTGGCCTTTAGCTGCGCATGCCCTGACCTTGGCATTTCAGGCTAACGCAGGCCGGCTTTAGGACTCAGTATTTGCTTCCAATGAGCTAAGCTACCTATTGTTTATCCTAGGAAGGGCCAGGTTTTGGCACGGTGGCATGAAATGTTGCCAGCATTTTATTTTTAGAGACAGGAAAATGTCTGCTTTTTGGCAGCTGCTTTTATGCACTAGGGATGGCATAAAAAGTTCAAGTGAGAGATTCCAAGCATTAAATGTGAGGTATACGACACAAGCAAAAGCACCATGAGTTTCTCAGCGGCAACCTTTGTGGAGCCTGAGATCTTTCATTAGAAGGCCTCCTGGGCAGAGTGGAAGCCCTGCTACTATACCCTGATGACCAAAGTCCTCCAGCATCTTCTGAGTCCCCTCTGAGTGTGTCAGCTGATCTGAAATATTGATTGTATGTCAATTCACCTGCTTATCTACAATCCATCAGCTAGTCCAGCTTGATAGGGAGAGTAAGAAAGGCAGCCTATTAAATTTCATCTTCACCACCTTCCTCAGACCTACTGACATTGTTAGAAGGCAGCCAACTTGCACAGCAAGAAGTAAAGTATGTGGTTAGATTCAGGGATTCCATTTGCAAGTCTTATTGTATTTGATACTTTTCCTAATTCTGTTTCCTCTTAAATCAGATTTTTGTTGGTCCTGTCATTCTGGCTACTGATTATCTAAAAGCATTTCATAAACAGTAATATATTATGCAAAGGTAAAATTAAATTGTATTTTCCTACCTTTCTCCTCTGGAAAAAGAGAACTTCTTAATTATAAAAATGAGACACAAATCCTCCATTTTCCTTCCTCCTTACAGCCTGTTATTACCTTTTGGTTTCATTTTTCTCATTGCTGGTGTTCATCCTTTGATAGGTTTTTCTTGTGTTCTCATTCTTCTCTCCATTCAAGAGCAAGGAATAAATTTTCTTGGTAGTTTATGTGAGAATTCATTTTGAACTCTGTGTGAGTGTTGGTTTGGCTCATTTGGAATTCTTATGTTTGAATTTATTTTTCCTGAGCCCTTCTAAACTATTGTGACATTGTTTTCCTGAAACTGCTGTGGTCGATAAGCTATCTCTTGTTGGTCTGAATCTCATCATTTATAGGGAATCTCTCTGACTCTTGTTGTACCTTGTAGGATTGTCTTTTCACCTTGATGCTCTGGAGTTTTATTTTTATATCATTATGTGTGAAGTTATTTTTAAGGTTTATTCCCTCTGGGACTGACAGGCTCTTTTAGGCTGAGAACTTAGGTCTTTCTTTAGTTTAGATGTGGGATAGAGAGGAAGAATCCAGGAAGGTTAAAATGAGCTACATGCAAAAGTACTGAGCTTGGAAACAGTCTGTATGCCCATCAGCAGATGAACAGATAAGGAAAACCCAGAAATGGCCTATATACTCATTAATAGATGAATGAATAAAGGAAATGTATTCATATGCAATAGAATACTATTGTGTCAAGAAGAGTGATAAACTTGAGGCATCCATTGGTAAATGGATGCGCAAATTTAACTATTGCATGGTTTCTCATATAAGAAACTAAAACAATCTAAATCTATGTCTATCGATCATTGATCTGTCTCCATCTATCACTATCTCTCTATCTTGTAAAGTAGAAAATAGATAAATAAGAAGTAGGGAGATCTTTTTCGAATGGATAGATAGAGGGAGGGGGAGGAAGCGGAGGGAAAGAGATTGGGAAAAAAAGAATTGAAGAAGAAAAAAAGAAAATAGAGTTTTTGCAAAAGAGAAGGGAGACCAAGAGTTGGAGGGAACAGGAAGAGAGGGGAAGGGAGGGAAAATTGGGACGTGTTATGTACACGCACTAATACCCATGATAAATGTAATTATGTACTGCAGACATGTACTAATAAAAATAGAGTGCTGAGGAAGAGAGGGAAGGAACTGTGTGCCTGAGTGTAGGGAAGAATTTTATGGGGTTACAGAGAAAGGGAGAAGAGTAAGGCTTAGCAGAAATTCTTGCTAGTTTGGTAAGAAAATAAATTCTAAAGAAAGTTTTTAAGATCTTTGGAAGTACATTAAAAATGAACTCTACTCTTTGGTGTTTTGTGGAATACTAAGACTTGAGTTAATATATATATATGTATATTTATTAACTTTATATTAACATACACACATATAATCTTTCTTATGGATAATAGTTTATAGGAAGCATAGCCAAGTGTTTTGTTTTTTCACTCATTCAGTAATCTAGTTTGTCTGGATGAGTAGTTGTAAGTAGGTAATAGATTTGGACAGAAAAGACAGCATAGGGTTCAAGCATTTCAGGATTCAGGTTAAGAGCTGACATGTGAAGTCCTGCACCCCTCCCCAGAAGTTGGCTGCTCTAGACAGAGGAATTTGCTCTGTGGAATCTCTAGGTTTCCCATTAGAGGTGATGTGTGGCATGGAGGATAGGATCTGGGAAAGGCTCAAACGAACTGATACTAATCAACAGCAGCATCTTTGGATGCTGTTAGCTTTCGTGTTGGTGAGACACAATACCTGACATCCACAATTTAAAATTTTAATATGGATCATGGTTTTAGGGGATTCAGTCCATTGCTTAGCTGGTTCCAAGGAAGAAATACGATCACTGAAAGATGTGACAGACCAGTGTTGCTTAGTTCATCATGGCTGGGAGGCAGAGTGCAGGGGAAGTACCAGGTTCCCATAGCTCTATGATCCACCTAGACACACCCAAAAGTGTGCTTTGCTAACCTTCTGGGTGTTTGTTAATCCAATCAAGTTGACATACACAATTAATTGTTAGAAACTTCAAGCAAGCAAAGGCAGAAGCTGCAAAAATACTCTGAAAGGGTGCTTCTTTTCACTATTCCTAAAATGTAATTATTTAACTGGCTTTTATTTTGTCACATTCATGTATTGCCTTTTAAAAATATGAATTATTGTCAAGCTTATATAAGGAATATACACATAATCATTAAGGGTTCAAATTCTCCTAAGGATTTGGATTTGGCGATGGCAAACCTTTTAGAGACTGAGCGGCAAACTGAAACCCAAAACCCACTTGTTTGTCCCAAAGTGCCAACACTGCAATTAAACCTGAGTGCTGAGGTTTTAGTTTAGAAAAAACAACTCATATGTTAACATCTTTCATTAAAAAAAATACAATAACACGGATGCACCATCGGGTTCTGTTTTAGGTCTTTCCTTTCCACTTGTAATATACACATTAAAGGGCTTGATTTGATGAGACAGTGAACATATGCACCCTGTGTAATCTGAATTACTGCCCAGATTAACAGGTAATTAGAGACTGGGTAGCTGTGGCCCCAGCATCCCTAACCAGTCCTGAGCTCCTAGTTGTCAGATGCTACTATTTGCACTAGGATTTGAGTCATTCATAGCCCTGCCTGGGTAAGTAGGAGAGAGTGCATCATATTAATGCAGTTTGATGTTTAATGTGGCCTTTGTTGAATAGTTGTATTCATAGCTATTATGCTTTGGTGGGTGGCTTTCTACTGGCCTTGAATAAGACCAAGGTGGAAATGAAATTACAAGAACTTAAAAGGCTATCGAGGTTGAGTCCTGTTGACCTAGCCAGAGACTTACTATATTAGACTGAGGAATTCATTTTATGAGTTTTCTAGGTCCAACCATTGGATGGTGGTATGTAACAGAGAGGAAGGAAATTTGGGAAAGGGTCAACAAAGAACTGATGTTCAGCTAACAATAGAATCTCAAAGCAAATGGAGAAACTGCAAACAAAATTAGCTTCAGGGATATGTTGACAGTGCGGGGGGTAGCTGGATTAAAACAGTTCACCTAGCTCCTCAGAGGAGTCAGACCACTTCCTTAAGTTGCCATCAGCCTTTCTTCTTTTCTGAATGTACGTTTTCCTCCACTTGGTATATAACTAGTGCTTTACCCATCTCCAGAGAGAGGGAGAAGCTTTCCAAAGTATAATTATTTCTTCCTTTCTGCAAAAATGTGACATTTCACAAAAAAGAGCACCATGCATTTACTTTATCATTTCAGGGTCCTATATTTTCCATTTTGGGGTTAATCTATAATTAATTGTAGCTGCTCACTCATCAGATTTCCCACCTCCCCTTCATCTTTTCTCCATCCTTTATGTTAAGCAGTTAATGCTCTGTATATTTGGATGTGAATCTTCTTTTAGAGTTTGGTGCCCAAGGAAAGAATCCATTTTTAAAGAGAGGCACTCTGAAATCCGCTGCTTGTTTTGGAACTTTAGTTTTCATAAAACAGCATTTGTAAAAGCAGGCCCGCCTCTAGAGAGCATGTGACAATTATCTAGCAGATGTCATTATGGCAAAGTACTCTCCTCAAAAGCCTTGCGTTTTCACTGCCTTTGGATTTGCTGCTTTGATGGAAGAGCCTGCCACAGACTCACATGCGCTCTGCTTCTCCAAGTGTGGTCTGCAAGGCTCTGCCAGATGGTCTCTTCCAGAATAAATGGTTTCCATATGATAAAGTTTATATTTGTGTTTCTGGCGTAAATTAATAATTTTCTCATGGTGTGTAATAAAAAGCAGTTCATTTCATTTCTACC
Source organism: Dasyprocta punctata (assembly GCA_004363535.1). NCBI lineage: Eukaryota > Metazoa > Chordata > Mammalia > Rodentia > Dasyproctidae > Dasyprocta > Dasyprocta punctata. The sequence continues at coordinate 7,865 of RJWM01010355.1, forward strand.
TCATAGAACTAAGTACCTTTCTTCCAGTCTGTGTGAGGAGGGTTATTTTTCTCTCTGTTGGTGAGGAGGCAGCAAGCGTGGACAGGGCAACTGTGTTGGTCAGCTTTCCCATTGCTGGGACCAAATATCAGACACCTGCAGTTTAAAGAAGGAGAGGTTTATTTTGGTTCACATTTTCAGGGGATTCAGTCCATGGTCAGCCAGCTCCATGGTGGAAGGGTGTGATGGAGCGAAGAGGCTTAGTTCATGTCAGCAGGAAGCAGAGAGTTGAAGGAACCTCAGAGGAAGGGGCCAGGGATAAGACATAGTCCCCAAGCTCACACCTTTATGATCTACACAAGCACACACAGAAGGGAGTTTTACTAAGTCCTAGGCTTCTCTCAAGCCAATGAAATTGATGATTAGCTATCATAGTAACTGAACTCTTTCTTCTGAAGAGGCATGCAGCCTACAAGGATTTGAGGCCCCTTCCTCTCCACACGAGTTGGTTTTGCAATGCCTCAGAAAGGGACAATTAGTTACAATGACAAGGACAGAGAATCCAGCCTCTCTTAAGTGCCAAGGCTTGGCTCTTAACTCTAATAACCTGAGTCTGGGCGTTCTGGTTGTATCCATCATGTTTCTGGAGGGCTATCATATTCTCTTCTAAGTCATTATTTTTCTAGACTGGAATCCTTATTTTATAACTCTGGCCATGGGAGAAGGGTGAAGGGTAAAGCGACTTTTCATCCCTTGATTTTCTTTTTCTTTTTTCTCTTTTTTACTTGTTTAGGGTCTTGTATTTAGAAGGGGTGGTGTATACTTCACCCATGCAGCCCTGCTTCCTAATGTCTTTGGCTGGCAGAGACTCTTCCTGGCAGACAGCAAGAGCAGGACAGTGTGAAGATGGACTGCCTGCAGCCCAAAGGATGCGTTTCTATCAAAGAGATGTGGAGAATTGGTGTGGTGTGCAGCTGGAGACTAGCATCCCAGCAGCCTCCTTTTTTCCTCTTTGAAGGATGTGAAGTGGGGAGTGGGAAAAGGTTGGAAGAGGAGGGAAGTTTGGGTAACTTTTGTCAGGAAATAAATGTGCATGAACTTTATTTCTTTCACCACTGATTTTAATACAAGGACAGACTTTTGTCTTCCTCACCAGCTTCTCACTGCTCATTCATTTTTTATCCTGCTGGAATTTGGTTTCCATCCCCAATCTGTCACTGAAACAACATTCCCCAAATTGTCAAGAACTCTCCCACTGGTAAAGACTGTGAGATTGAACCTCACCTTACTCATCCTTGCACACAGTTTCACAGAAAAATCTCTCTTTCTCTGGGTTCTCTATCAATGCTGTGCTTGTCTAGACTTCGCTGGTGGTTTCTTCTCATTCTCCTGGGTTTCCCCTCCCCTCTCCTCCTGCTTGTCCCCCATTGAAGTGTATCTCCCAAGGTCTATCATGGATTCTTTCATGGTTGTAGTCATTATAGTTGCTACCATGATGTTTTCACCCTCCACACTATCTTCAAATGTCACCTTTGCATCTACAAGTCTGATCATGAACTTTCTTCTGAGCTCTGGAATGATATTTTTCACAGTCTTTCTACACAAGAATGTCCTATTCAGACAGGAAACTATTGTGATACACCTGGTAAGGAGCTAAGGATCTTTGCTAGGATGTTAAGAATGGAAAAAAAAAAAAAGAAAACTGGGCAGAGTAAAAAAATATTTAGCAAATAAAATAAAAAGGATTCAGCTGGGCAAGGTAGCACATACCTGTGATTCTAGTACTAAAGAAGGTGGACCCCAAGTTCAAGCTCAGTCTGGGCAACTTAATGACTTTATGAGACCCTGTCTCAAAATAAATAAAAAGACCTGGGGGTATAGCTCAGTGGTAAACACCCCATGTTTGACTGCCGGTACTGAAAAGTCAGCTCTGGTGGACCTGTAGTTCCAAGAGAGGGAAGACAAAAAAAGGAGAGATAGGAGACAAAGCTTATCCCAAATTTCGTAGCTTGGGTAACATGGAGTTACAAAGGGGTAAATTTGAGGGAAAAAACCATGATTTCACTTTAGGACACTGTGAACAGTCCTCATTTCTCTATTTTTTCAGTCTTTCTTTTTTTAGTGCTGCTAGAATTATCTTCCTGAAACAGAGGTCAGATCATACCATTCTCTTCTTTTTTGTTAGCATTTTTTTTTTAAGTAGAGAAGTTTCAGTAGAAACAGAGTAGAGTTCAGTCTCCTTGACAAGAGACCTGATGCTCTGTACAAACTGGCTTTATTTGGTTTTATTGTAATCTTTCAGCACAACAGACTCCACCAAGCAGTTTCTCACCTTCTTGCCTTTGCTCAAGCTGTCCTCTCAATCTGGAATGCTTTCCCCACTTTTATTGCCTACAAAAATCCTACTCGTGTTTTAGACTACGCTTTGCATGCTACATCTTCTAGAAATCTTCCTTCTACCCTGGTAAGAATTAGTATCTCTCTACTCATTATTTCCATAAGAATATGTTTGTGGTTTTACTGGTATTAGAACATGTTTACTCATATACTTCTTCTATTGGCTGGTAATTCCTTTAAGCTTGGAAATACATCTTATCTATCTCCATTTCTTGCCAAGTGCCAGCACACAACTTTCCACATATTTGTTGTTCCTGAAATAACAAATGAAAAGAAGAGGGAGGTATGAGTCAAGTTTAGAGTACGTGAAGACTCTAGGGGAGAGATATGCTTGGAAGGAGGTAGGCTTGGCACTTACTTTAGAATAGTTTCAAGTGAGACAGAAACTGAGTTGTGAAGGACAAGTGTGGAGAATAATGATGAGACATTGGATTCTAGGTAACATTAGGGGCTCATCGCTTAACACGTAATCCTGTGATACAAACTCACGCGTGTGCATATTTGGCCTCTTATCCACAGGCAGACAAGCCAAATTTTCAAGTCCTTCTTCAGCAGGAAATTCTTATTCTGCTCATTTAAAGAGATCCACGGACCTCTTCGTGTAATGGAGACTCCTATGCATTTAGCTACTGCTGCGGCTGTCTATCATCTGAGGCCATACAGTGATGGAGGCTTGACTGATAGCTTGGTTATGACCCAACACTGTGCCCATTTATTTAATTGTAGGAAAGATGGGCAAGGGCATATTCTGATTAATGAGATTTCTTTGACCCTTAATTATTCTTTTCATATATGTCTCTTTCATCAACCTGTTTTTATTTTCAACAGAGCAAGGAAAAAATGAAAAATATTGTCTTGCAGTGTGAATCCTAGCATAATAAAATTGATGGCTTCACTTCTGGATGTTCATGTACATACATACCTATTATATTTGTAACTACCTTGTATATGTACTCTTATGTATTATACATATTACATATATTATATATATTCTATGTCCTTATGTGACCATACATCAGTCTATTTTAACTTTTGATTAGTAAAAGGACTTACCAGTTGTACGTGTTGGAAATAGAAAGAAACAAAGAAGACTGATATTCTGAATACTTACATTTTCAATTAGCTATTTCCCATGAGGGAAGATACTCCCTGTTTAGCCTCAGATATTTTAGGAATTATATGCCCAGAAAAAACACCAGGAAAAAGCAATCTTTTATTCCTAGCTGGGGTATGATCCATCCAGCCGCATCATTAGACCCCAATTGGTAGTGAGTTGGGAACTGTGAGAGTCGCCTGGGTCCTCTTGCTTGGGCTTGAGGCTGGCCCTGGGATGCTGGGTGGTGGCTTTACTTCCTTGGCTCCATCTGGGTTCTCCTGTGCGTCTTCCAGGTCAAGGAGGCCACCCATGGCAGGAGGCAACCCACGCTCCTATCAAGTGGCTTCTCTGCAGTCCTAGGACAGGTCCATCTCATTAGAGAAATCAAAAAACAAACTCCAGGGGTGGGAACGAAGCTCAGCCCAGCATGCACGAAGCCCTGGGTTTAATCCCCAGCACTGCAAATAACAAAGAAACGCACACACACACACACACACACACACACACACACACACCTTGCCATATGGATGAAAGAAACATATCCTCCTTCTCCGGTGCCAGCTTTCCCATTCCTTTGCATCAGCACCCAACACTGCCCTTTGCTCTGCCTCCTCCGTCAGTCCTCAGAAGTGGAGAATCCTGTAGAGAAGCGTGAGTGCATAGTCTGGTCTGGAGGCTGCTGTGATGGCAGCATTCGTGACAGATGTGCTAATTATAGTGGACACCTCTTGTTCCCCACCTCATGAACTCACCTTCTCACTCCAGCCTTACTGTGGCAACCAGCTGTGCACAAGTATAGTTGACAGCATCTCACCATCAAGTCGCTCATGCGGTCTGCACCATGGCTGCTTTGCCACCTGGAAGTGTAAGAAAGTCAACACCTCCAGGTGGACTCCAGCCCCTTCCTTCTGTCTCTTGGGCTGTCTATTCTGAGGTTGCTCCAGCTCTTCCTGAGGGTCCCAGAGATGTTGCAGCCTGGTTGTCTACAGCAACAACTAGCTCACCAGTGCACTTGAGACTGGCTTTCACTTCTTACTTGTTCAGCTCTTACTGGTTTCTCACTTTTATTCCTGGAATTGATTTCTAAAATAAATGACTGCACATAAGCTCTGTTCTCAGGGCTCTGTTTTTGGCATGAGACCAGAGAATACATAGACAGATAAAGATAGATAATAGAGATAGATAACTAGATAGGTATGTATATATGAATCTGTATAGGTAAATAGGTATAAAAAGAAGATAGATTAGATAGGTAATAGAGATAAAAAGATAGAAAGACATAAGAAAGACTTTTGTTATCTATGAATTTTGGGGCTGAAACTACTGCGTGGAGAACATTCTAACAGGATTCTGCTTTGAAGTCAGGGACAGGGGGCTCCATGGTTCTGTAACTGACAAATCTATGTACTGCTAACTAGGAATTGCAGTTAAATTAAAAATAAGAATTGAAGAAGTGAGTTGAGTGATAGCATCTCACTCTCTAGATAGCTTTAAGACCTGAAGGATGCTCAACTTTCTGGGATGGCTTGGGTGGAGTTCAATATCCAGGGCAGGGTATCCCAGCCCAGTGTATGATCTCTCCTTTATCTGTCTGAGATGGGGGCAAATCAGTTACTTCTCTGTGTCTCTAAACAGGTAGAGCCCTGCCAACCAAAGGAAGGGCCAGGAGCTAACTTTCCTAAGGTACTCAGAGTTCTTGGGATGCATCCTTTAAAGTAAGTTGGTGGAGGAATATTTAGCACATTCTTCATGCTAAAATTCAGTGACTTTCATACCTGCTAAAACATCTACTGTTCTGCAGGAAGCGTTTCAAAGGAGGAAGGCAGGCAGTTAAGCAGGCATACTTGCACTAGTCACCTGGAGGAGTGGTAGGAAATGGAAGGGGCTGTTAGGGAGAGGAAGGTGGGTGGGGCAAGACCTCTCTATCCCCACCTAGCTCGCTCCTAACTCATCTAACCGGTACCTACACACAGGTTGGGAAGATATATTTAAGCTACTCTCAAGATGTCTCAGACCATCCAATACAGTGACTTGGCTTTAATAAGAAGGAAAAAAAATCAGACCTCCAAAACTCTAAAGTGGGCAGGAAAATATTTTTAGTCATTTTTTTTCCTCCCAAGCCTATCATGGTTTGAAAACTTTGAGGAGTCATTTTTTATTATAATTGTCTTGCAAATTGTGCCTTACAATGACTTCTGCTTCAGAAAATTGCCTTTTTTTGTTTAGAAAGAGTCATAATGTTGCTGTTTATGAAACGTTATGTTAGATGGGGTCCCAAGATCAGTTAATTCAACCTCTCTTTTTTTTTTTTTTTTTTTTTTGCGGCACCGGGGATTGAACTCACAGCCTTGCACCTGCCAGGGCAGGTGCTTAAGCCACTGAGCCAAACTCCCGGCCCTTCAACCTCTCTTTTATGAGATGCTTAATGATATGTTATCATCATACCTTCATTTGAGACTGAGCCAGGTTTAAACTCCATTGTGATGTCTCTTGTGATTGGAAAACATTATATATAATCAGATATTCTTACTAAATAGGTGGAACATCTGTAGAGACTGGTGTGGGGGAATTAATTCGGAGGTGAGAATGGAAGTCAATTTTCTGCTGCAAGTTTACAATTCTACTGAAAACTAAGAATTACCAAATACTTAATTGTATTGCAAAGGAATTTCAAGGGGACACAATTGATTTTCCTACCTTTTTCAGCTCCCAATGTGAACAGGATTTGCATTTCCCTGTTTTGCAGATTCAACCTTACAGAAGAAGTTATGAGCAGGAGATCTATTACCTCATAAAGAAGAGTAAGTCTTGATTAATAACCTGAGGCTACCTAGACCTTGGACAGGAAGAAAGATGGACTCTCAGTTCCTGGGAGTTAGCATACTTACCTCAGGGCCTCCTTTCTAGGCATTTGCTTGTTTGGTTAATTGTCATTATTCACAAAATAAACCCCATTTTGTGTGGAACTCTTTTATTCTGAAGGAATGCTGAGTAAGAATGCTGACTGGTGTTATTGTGAATATTTGTGATGATGGCTCCTCTGGATGGAGCCAGTGCTTTCAAGTGCACCCCTTAACTTGTGATTTTGTTCACAGGTCCTAAGGTGCTGTTGGGAAAGATTCTTTTACAGTCTATGTCTTCTGGAGGCCCAGAAGAAGTTCCCAACATTTTTAGCACCAGGGACTGGTTTCATGGAAAAATTTTTTCTGTGGACCAAAAGGGGGTATATTTTTCTTCTTTTAAAATCAGTGTATGTTTGAGGTACATAGTATTTCCCAATGCTAGCATCACTGCCTCAGCTCCACCTCGGATCATCAGGGATTAGCATCTTATAAAGAGCATGCAATCTAGATCTTGTTCATGCACAATTCACAGTAGGGTTTGCACTCCCAAGAAAATCCAGTGCTGGTGCTATCTGACAGAGGGAAGAGCTCAGGTGATAATGTGAGTGAAGAGGAGCAACTGTGAATACAGATGCAGCTTTCCTTGCTCACCTGTGGCTAATTTCCTCCTGTGCAGCCCAGTTCCTAACAGGCAGTGAGCTAACAACGGTCCACAGCCTTGCCTTAGTGCCACTACCCCTCCTCCTCGCCTATCCTTTTATATGCACTGAGCTCGTCTTGGCTCTCCTCCCTTCCAACGGACCAAAAGCACTGAGGGGGCTTAAGGTTGTACCTTTCCCTTCATATTGTTCACCTGGTCCACCCCTCCTATGAGTGTCCTGATGTGATGCTTTTGACTTGGGGAAGAAGACACAATTGCTTATCAAGCCTTGATAGTTCTCTTTGTGCCCCTATGACCACAGCTATGTTTCAGTTAAATGGTCAGGCATTTTGTGGCTACCAAATGAATAATCAACAACAAATACATTATTGAAAACATGACATTGGGTCTTGGCTTACAATATACTTATGTAGCATGACAATAAAAACAAGAATCTGTGAGCTTGGATTAGAATTCAAAGACTTGGAGAACCCAGTTCCAACAGAGAAGATGCATCTTTTGTCATGAATAGCTCTGTTCCCAGACCATTTCTCAGAAATTGGAACCCCATTTTGGGGGAAATTGCTTCCAGACTGATGATTATCTTCTTTATACTGTTGGACAGCCCCAGTCACAGGGAACATGTGAGGTAGCTATAGAATCTAAGGAAAAAAGTGTGCATAAAAAATAAGTTCATGGCTGTAATCTTAGCAAAAATCAAAGAAATCTGGCTTATTTGTAATATGTTCAATAAGTACCAGCCACCCCAAAACAAAGCTGGTATTTGAATCTAATAAAAGAATGTGTTTCAATCATCTAAAAAATAGTTACTGAATGAAAAAGTAAGAAAAAGTAGTACCTGATTAATGACTGGCCTTTTACAAAATGGCTTCTACATGATCTCATTTTTTAAAAAAGTATATTTGATCACTTTAAATGTTGGAGTGAAGTGGTTCACAATTTCTTGAAATAAGTAAAGGACATTATATTTATAAGCATGTGAGTTGTGAGCCACACCAGACGTTCTCATCTGTTGCTTTATATATTTTTATCAGTCATCACAGATTCATGGGGAAGGTTCAAATGGACAGAACTTTAAAACGGATTTAAAAAATACTGTTTTGTTTTAACTTATCAGAGTACTTTTCATCCTGCTCCCCCTTTCCTTTGGTCTGCTTCTTTCTCTGGAAGCTTTTCTTGAATGATAAACTATTACTACTTGCATTTGGATAGATTATTATTTAGCTTGCAAAACATACCATTTCCCCCTCATTAAAATCTCCTAGTTGTTCAATTTCATTAAGACAAATGGAATTATACATCTTTTTTTTCCCCTTCCTTGGTCTGCAGGGTCAATAAACTCATGTTGAGCAGGAGAGGGTAAGCCTGCTGAACTCTTCTAAATGTCACTAAATAGTTTCAAAAAGGGGCTGGCTGCCATGGTCCTGAATGACAGATCTGCTCTCAACCTTAACCCAACGGACATTTACGACTTGGTAACCATTTGCATCGTCGCCATGGCTGTTCAAAACTTGCATTTTGCAACAGCTATAAATAGGAGATCTGCTAACCTGATTAAAACACACAGAGAAGTGAAAAACAGAACAAAGAAAACAAAACCTTCAGATGAATAAGTAGACAAGGATGGCAACCAAAGGGGGGGGAAAAAAAGAAACAAGAGTATAGCCAACCTTTTTTTTTTTTAATTAGAGTATATTATACTTTCAAACTGGATACACTAGAAATTGGCAATGCAACATAAGATGCAAAGGAATATACCAGTTACTGTCAAAATGACCCTGTACAGCCTTGTAATGCAAAAAGCTTTATACAATACAAATTTTCAGTAATGTACACAAACCTTGACAGTATGATCATCTGAACATAATATGAGGAGTTAAAAAAAGGATAAATGAAGGAAAGTGCTGAGAACCCTAACTGCGTTACTATATGGGAAGATAAGCTAGCTTTCATGGAAGGATGCATAGTGAAAACAACTGAAGTTAGTTGGTAGGTGAGTTTCTCAAAGATGTTAGTGTTTTACACGGAAAGGATATCTATGGGCTACATCCTTCCCTGAGTATCAAACTGCAAACCAAATTTGGGGGGATATAGTATCTAGGTGGAGTCTGAAAAATGCTGTAGATTTTTCTTTATTAATAACAATAATAATATAAAAAGTCAAACAAACTCCAAACACACCTTTTCTCACTCAGAAAACTTTTATAATTTACCAGAAAGATCGATGACTCTTTCCAAAGTGCTAAAAAAGTTGCCCAATTATATTAAGCATTACTAAGTCATTCAAATACAAGTTCAGTGGCAAGCAGTGAAATGCATGGCATTTGAGCAGTCAATGTCTCCTTCCACCACCCCCGCACCCTTGAAGGTTTCTATCCTTAGACCTCCTATTGCACAAGCGGCGCGCTAGAAAAGCCCGAGTCCTCGCTCGCTGTCAGGGCCACCCTTTCAGGTTCTTAACCTGCTGGTGCCTAAACCTCGGTGGATCACCAGGGCCCTCTTTCCTGTCATCACTGAACTTGTAGTTTTGAAAACACATTATTAGCCAAGTGGCACATTCTCCATTATATGGGGATAAAGACATGACTTTAAAAAGAACCAACCCACCCACACGCCCAGTGTTCTTGGAGTATATTGTCCGTAACTGTTGGTAGTGTCTTTTACCGAGACAGTGACATAGTGAGCTGAAGAACGTTTCAAACAAGGCCAAGAGCAAAGGTCTCTGCTGGAGAATGACTGAGGGTTTGGAGCTTCCTGCCCTAACTGGTTGATCTCCCTGCCCCCACGAACATCTCCGTAGTGTAAACAGGTTTGCCAGGGGATGGAGCAGGCTCCCCATCCACGGCTGGATGCCTGGCAAAGAGAAGAATAGCCCGCCGGCTGGGATCAGGGGAAGGAGGGCTGGTATAGAGGAGAAATGGGAGGCCTTGGAGTAGACAGATGTACAGTCTTCTAGCTTCCTGTAGAACTATACTAATATTCAGGGGGTTTTCAGTGAAGCAAACTGACTACAGGAAGAAAATCAGGGATGGTTTTATTTTCCCCTGGTGAAACATTAAAAAAAAAAATCCCAACTCTAGGATAACACGTAGTGGGAAAAGAGCAACACAATAAGAAAGCATTCCTCCTGTACACCAGCTCTTCCATAGATAAATAATATATAAACTTTCATATTCCCAACTTCCCATTATTATACAAAGCACAATTCTTCCTGCTCTTTCAGCTTGTTTCATCCGCGATATTCTGTTGTCTTAAAAATATAAGCCATGGATAAGTTCAACCAAAAATTTTTTTTTCACTTTTAAATTATCCATTACTTCGTAAGATGAGCGGAGGGCTATGCGACTGATCCACACCTGCTTCCTGCTGCAATAAAGTGCTGCACATAAATTGCCATTTTAATGACCACAAAATAAGAGCTTTAAATAAGTATAAAGTTAGCCTCCTAGCAGGTTACATCTACCAGGCGTTAACAAAATGGAATACAGAATTACTAATGGCAGGGAGGATACTGCTACAGCCAGGGGATCGGCGAACACCATGGGGACTTCGCAGGGGCATAACTGAACCATAGGACAAAACAGCACCTTTTTGTTGTGTCATTATATGTCAAAGAGGTTGTGGCTAAAGTTTCAAACATACAGTCTACTCATTCCATAGAAAGGTACATTTTCTTCCTTTTATTTTACTTTTTTTTCCCCAATGAGAAACAAAAATTAGTGCAAGACCAAAGCACTGTGCAAAACTGCCATGTCTTTTTTTTTTTTTTTTTTTTTTTTAGTCTGAGCATTTATACCCAGAATTTATCCAAACCCCTTTTTAATCTCCTTGGCTGGATTTATCCACCATAAAATTTACCACTCATACATTTTTTTTTCTGCAAACAAATGGTAACCACTGAATTAATACATCTTATATATATATATATCATCTGCCCTTAAAAAACGATGCACTGTGTGTGTGTCCCATACACATCACTTCTGCATGGGCACACATACAAAACGCGTAAGTTTTGTGATGTTAGCTGCAGTGCTGCGAGATATTTCGTGCAGACTGGTCACTTGATTCCTCGCATCTTCCTAACCACAGAAGATCTGAGCTCAAGGTCTCCAGCCTTCTACTCCGTTGGAAACCTCCAGCAGCACGGCAGACGCCTACCAGGCACCAGGCCCTACCACTCTGTAGCCGTAAGATAGAGAGGGACAGGTGATAGAGGAGTTCAGGGAGAGACTGCAGTGGGATGAATAACCCGGGAGGGGGAAAAAAAATTTCACTGCTGTGAAAGAAGCCAGAACAAAGAATGTGCAATAGAAATATTATGGCACACGACACACGACTTTCTCGTTCGGAATCCACAAACATCCACGCACCCCATTCACCCAACAGAAAACCAAATGCGCCAGTATATAAGCTTACAAGTGCTGATTGCTAGTAAGGACACTCTCTTTAGGATTTAGCAAGACAGAATTCCTTTCGGAGCAAAGGATGGAGGAGGGCTGAGAGTGGGAGTGGGTGGCTGGGGAGGCATGCCTCTGAAGGGGGCGTATGTGGTAGGTCACCTCTCTGAAGATTGGATAAAGCAGCTTTCAGGTCAATGCAATAGGTATACACACAGAGCCAATTCTCTATTCCTTACTAAAGATATACAGTACACATGGTTTAGACCCCAAGGATCTGTAGGTTTTGCAGCAACATACACCTGCTGGGGTTGTGTTTGAGTTTAGTGGATTTTTGTTTTTTTAAAGTTTACTGTCTTTGTCTGTTTGTTTTTGGTACAGAGCAGGGCTGCCCTCACACAGTCTCTGCTCTTTCTCTTAGTCCGAGATAGGCAAGGAAGGAGTGTTTGGGGGAGGGGATGCTGGGGGGAGCAGTCTGAGGTCGGGGAGGGTGGAATGTGAGATCCAAGTGGTTCTTGGGGTACAACATTGTCAAGGGAATGAGATGGGCAAAATCCGAGTTCCGGTACTTGTCAAAGCGCAGAGGGGAGCCGTTGAAGGCCAGGGCCTTGAGTGCCAGGTTGGGCTCTGAGCTGCTGCCATGGGCGGCGGACAGGGCCACAGTCTGCAGAGCCTGCGAGGCGGACATGACCGACAGGGGAGACAAGAGATTCCGGGAGCTCCCCACAACCAGGAGTGGGGTCCCGGGACCAGCGGGTTCCTTGGGGGCTGGACACAGGCCCTTCTTGTCCTCCTCAGGGCAGTCTCCACTCTGGTGCTTCTTGACGTGGCGGCTGAAGACAAAAGGGTGTGTGGTCTTGAACAGGCACTCTTCGCAGCTGAAGGTCTGGCGTGGGGCATGCTTCAGCTTCTTGTGCAGGTTGAGATTGTCCTTGCGCTTGCAGCTGTAGCTGCACTGGTCACAGTGGAAGGGCCGCTCCCCGGTGTGGACGCGCACGTGCTCGATGAGCTTGTTGGCGGTCTTGGACAGGTAGCCGCACTGGTCACACTTGTAGTGGTTGCCCAGGCGATGTTCCCGGGTGTGCGTCTCCAGCTCCAGCTGGTTGGCCTTCACCGTCTGGCAGATCCGGCACTTGTACTCCATCTTGTAGTGGGTCTTGAGGTGGCACTCCATGGCAGCGGGGCGGTTGGTGGAATAAATGCAGAATGGGCACCTGCCGGGGGGTTGGAGGGAAGCGATACAAGCAAGGTTCAGCCGGAGAGGGTCCAGGGCAGCCCCGCTTCTCCCCTTCTCACCAGGCTGCCCTGGGCCCACCCTCCGGTCTCTGAGGCCTGGCCTGCCCAGCCCAGCCCTGCTGCCTCTTGGGGTGGAGATGGCCCCCTAATGCTCACTGCTGACAGAGCAGTGCCCGCTAACGGGCAGCTCTGCCCAGGTCTGCTCAGCCTACTCTGGGTCTCCCACTGTGACACCCAAGGTCAGCATTCGTGAGGGGAGCAGAGAAAGGGCGAGGAATAAATAAGCTGGTGCTCCCCTCCAGCCCCCCACCCGGCCCACTGGAGCCCGCCCCGCTCCCCACCGGACACAGCAGAGGTCTAAACCCTCCTGACCTCCCCTCTAGTTGGGAGCAACACAAAGAATCGACTTTTCATGCACCACACCAAGCACACGCAGAAAGGCTAAGAGGTTTTAAAGAACAGCTTATAGGGGGAGAGCTACCTCCAGCAAACAGAAAGTCACAGGGGTCAGAGTCGTGCTTATTAAAGGGTAGTTAGGATGAGAAGGCCTGTGTGTGTGTGCGCGTGTGTGTGTGCACATATATATGGGCTCCTAGAACGGATCTCCTAAAGCATTGGTTCTTCATCAGGAAAGGAGGGAGAGCACCCTGCAGGGGCACAGGAGGAGCAGGAAGCCCACCCGCAGCCCCTCTGCTCACGAGGGATGAGGCTGTGGAGCTGGAAGACACTCAGTACGTTATTATGCCAGATCATAAACTCTCAGAGGGCAGGGGCATTTCTTGTATTTCTTCTGCAATCTCTACAGTGCTTGGAGTGTACTCCACACAAGTAACTGAGGCATCCTCGGGGACAGGGGATTTGAGTCCCAGCTCTGTCCCCTTAGTGGGCTGAGGAGCAAGCGTGGGCCTCCGGTCCTGCGTCGTGCACATACGCTACCACCAACCCTCCTGGCTGACCTGAGGGACTACGAGGGGTGGGGAGGGGATGTTTACAAAAGCTGCCCAGCTTCTCCTTTGGAAGCTGCCAGACTTGAGCCAGTGGCTTATGTAACTCTAGCGTGTTTGCTCTCTTTCCAAAGAAGAATGCGGACGCCCCAGTGGCTGCCTTGACTCTTGCTTGGCCCCCGCAGGGCAGGGCCCAGGAGTGACTGTTCTCAGAGGGTTGGAGAGGTGTTCAGCAGAGCCCAACACAACCAGGTGCACCGTGCACTGCCTCCTCAGCGCCAAGCTCGCCGTTAGCCTTGAACCTCAGCTCACAGAAGAGTGCACACGAGAGAAATATAAAGCCCATTCCCAGGTCAGGTGCACACACAACCCCTACGCCAAGCTGGGCCTTACCTAGAGGAGTCTGAAACTCACCACTGTCCTGAGCTACGGCAAAAGAAAAATAATAGTATAATCTTATTTGATCTGCATTATGAACAGGATATAGAGTACAAGCAGTTCCATCACAGAAAAGCAATTTAGACATCGGCGGTCTGTCTCATGTTAAGGACATTTCTGTGACCCACAGCTCAATCTTTCTTTCACTGCTCAGGCAAAGTGCTAAGGGTTTTTTTCCATGCTCCCGTTATTTATCTTAAAGACACTCTCTCAGGCAAATTAATTCTACGATATGGTAAAGGAAACAAAACAAAACCAACAAAATAAAACAAAACAAAATGAAAACAAAACAAAACAAAAACCCAAAAACAAAAACAAAAACAAAACAAAAAAAACAAAGACTCACTGTATAGCCAGAAGGCATTATCAATTTTTTCAAAGTATTCTTCTACTTGGTCATCCTAGAACATAAACTATTACACAGGGGACGGTTAGCACCGCATGGGAAGTGTCTGATTCCACGAAAGCATCAGAGGTCACTGTGCATTCTCCCCCATGGGTGGTTCAGAGGCTCAGGACTTCTTAGGTCCCCGAGGAAAGGCGACTGGCAAAGCCACAACTGGCAGGGGCCGCAAAGTAATGGGTGCGACTGGGCTACAAGGAAGGCAATGAGCACTATGGTGTCCATCCATAGAAAAGCAGGGTTCTTCTTCTTTTTCATAAGAGTACACAAATATGTATAAAGGGGTGATGGGAACAAACCCAATCAAATTCCCCAATCAGCTCTTGTAGTCATTTTCCAGCTACTGGTTGAATGAATTGTCACCACCCTTCCCCCTCCCTACAGCCCTCCCTTCCCCCTCCCACCTAAGCAGGCCCAGGAGTGAAACAGAACAAAATCTACAGTAGGTGCTGTTCCCTGCTCTTTGGTTGGTTTGGTCAAGTTTTTGAGGAGGACACCAACCCCACTGCTCCCAAAGCTTGACTCCCAGGATCCTTAGGGGTCTTTTCCCCTTTTCGTCCTCACTCATTCTGGGGACTCATGCTGCTTTTCTGGCAGGTTGTGATGGAAAAATTTTGAAACAATTCCTTTCTCTTGCCTATGTTAAGTAAAATCTAATTCTTGATTCTTTTAACTTCATGACCATTTCAGCTATAAATTGAGAGTTATACTTTGATGGTTGGGTCTTTCCGTGTTCAACAGTATATGCTTCTTTCTCTTTACTACACCGTAAAGTGCCTCATGAACAGGGACTCTGATTTCAGAATCACTGGGAAGATTAAATTCTGGCAGTGCTGGGGCATAAATTTCCTGAGGGTGGAAATTATATTTTATTCCTTGTGTGCCCTTTAGCACCTAGATCAAGCCAGACACACAGTATGTTTGATAATAACTGACTGGTCTCACTTGAGACCAGATGGCTTCTTACAAATATTGGTTAAGGACAATGTTCCTTGTCTAAATCTTTCAGGGAAGGCATTGGCACGTCTGCAGGAAGCCATGAAGCATGTGCTGTCTGTATGAAAAAAGGCTGCCTCCTGTCAGGTGAAACTGTCAAGGCTCCAATTTAGGGACATGGGATGCTTGTAATGCTTACTTCAAAGTTATGGGCAAACCATCTAAAAAACAGACGGGGTGAACAGCAGCGACAATATAATCACTGACACCTGGGCACACTGACCTTTGAGTCCATTAAAACAATGCCTGGACAAGACTCAGACAGTGTAAGGTGAGTTCACTGTTGCATGCTAGGATGGTCCAATACCTTTTCTTCCTGCCCTGAACCCTGGGGTATCTGCAAACGGGAATCCCCTGTTGACATCTGTTGACCCCCTGGGGGACAGGTCTAATTCAATCCAGCTAAGGACCGTAAAGTTTCCTGACTGACTGCCCTCATACCAAGTTCCCTGTCTCCACGATCCCCCAAAACCTCCAGGGAAGGGGAGGGTTAGGGGAGGGGAAGGGTGTTTAATAACAACGCAGTAAAAGGTTCTGTACTTGCTTTCCTTACTTGAGCCCACCGGTGGGGACAGTGTGGCATTTCTTATGCTCCAGCAGCTGTTCGGGGGTCTTCATAAACTTGTGGCACACGTCACACTCAAACATCCTTGTGATGAGGTGTATCTGCAGATGGCGCTCAAACATGTTCTTCGTCTTGCAGACAAAGTTGCAAAAAACGCATTCGAACCCTGCAAGGACCCAAGCTGGATGTAGAGGTGCATGGAGCAGAGGGACGGGCCAGTGGAGGTGGGCTACATTTCCCCCTCCTCCCCTTCCTGCATCTCCCAGCAGGTGTACACATCCAGGCACTGTTCCCTGCATCTCTGTACTAAAAGGAATTAAACATACAGCTCTAGAATTAATGTCACCCTCCCTATCCTTCCACCCCGTATCTCCATGCAAATCAAGGTCCCCAAAATGCAAATTTTCTGCAGTGCATATTATACTGAATCCTGGACCCAACATCTGTTTTCCCATATCATTCCTCTCTACGGCTTATTTTCAAGACGGGAGCATCCTAGGGTAGGCAGGGCTGAGCAGGCCATGTTTGCCTCATCCCTCACCTTTCTCTGGCTTCTCCTCGCTGTTCACCGAGGGCTGGCTCCCAGGCACGACTGAGATGACCAACAGGTTGTTCCCACCCTTGGTTTTCTGGGAGCTGTCTGAATCATCTTTGCTGTTGGCGGAATCACTCAGAGCTGAGAGGGAGGATGATGACGGGCTATTTGATTCACTGGGGGTCTTCCTGTCTTCCCCTGAAAAAAGGGAAACAACCAAGTCTGTTAGATGGGGCACAAAAACCTTCAGGATGGCAGCACTTGGGTTTGGGTGGGGGGGCTCTCAGGCATGCATCATTATTCCAGGGGCTTCCGGTTCCCACAGAGCACTGGCTGGGATCCCAGGTCCTACTGCACCAGTGGTGATGGCACGCATGGTATCTGGGCCAAGAGCAGATATTCATTCATTTGATGAGTGTTTGGTGAGGGCTTACAATAATTAAAATGCGGTGATAATAATAGCTAAGATGTATTGAATATGTTACCAAGTTCCAGAAACTGTCTTCTGTTTTAAATGCATTATCTCATTTTATCCTTTCAAAAATCCTAGGGGACGGAGCTCCGTGATGGAGCGTGTGCTTGGCATACAGGAGGCTCTGGGTTTGCTTCTAATACCCCAAACAAACCAACCTCCCAAAGTGTATGAAGTGCGTGCACACGCACGCACACACACATGCATGGGATCCTATTATCATGTCCATTTTACAGATGACAAAGTGGAAGCACAGGGATTAAACTTGGACTAGGTTGCACGGGTATGTGGAAAAGAGACTTGAGTTGGTTTGACGCTAGTGTCTATGAGCACGCTGGACTCTCCCTCAAAACATGCCACAAATAAGGCAACAGGCCATCCAAATGTAGTATCAGGAGAGTTCAGCTTCTGCTCAAATTAGAATATCAGGGAGTGGATCCGACATTGCTGAGAGAACTAAAAACAGTCCACCAACCAACCAACCAACCAACCAGTCAACTAACCAACCAGCATCTAAGACAAAATATATCAATCAACAGGTTTTACAACATTGAACATGAGATAGAACAAAAGAGGCAAGGCTGGTGGCTACTCTAATTCCTACTCTGAGATAGATTCCAGGCCGCAGGTGGGACAGGGCACCTAGGAGGAGGCTAACAGACTCCCTGAGTGCAGGAGGCAGAACTGAGGGTCTGCTGAGATCAACACGGGCAGATCTTGCAAGACAGCTGTCAGAGAGGAGCCAGCAGCCCAGAGAACCCTGAGATCCACAGAGGGTCCTTGTTCAGTACTCAGCAGAGCACGGGTCACAGCAGTGTGTGAAGAAAGTACCCAAGATGAAAGGGAAAAGAAGTCACTTGAAAACTGTGCCTGTCGCTCACATAGGACTGGGAACAGGACTTGTTTCCTCTAGCCAGAGATGAAAAACACATAATCCACAGGGAATTAGGAAGAAAACAGAGGAAGGCTCCTTAGAAGTGGATAACAATCAATGCCCAGGGATCCACATCTACCTGACAACTCAGAAAAGTAAGATCTGAGTTCAGAAAAGGATCAAAGTTTCCAATAATTAACAGACTCCTGGGAAAAAGGTCAATAATACTACAAGGGATACAAAATATCAAACACTCAACACTGTAAAGCCACAAGATATGGTATCCAACCAAATATTTTTGGACTTATGAAGACACAAGAAACAACTCAAAATGAGAAGAAAAATCAATTAAGTTAAAACTAACCTAAAACTGACAGTGGTTAAGAATTGTTACACAAGGACATTATAATTACATTTCTTATGTTCAACAAATTAAGCAGAGACATGGAAGATATAAAGCAGGTCCGAGACAAATTTCTACAGGTAAAAATCACAATGTCAGAGATGGAAAAATACAATGGATGGGGTTACTAGCATATGAGACACAGCAGAAGAAAAGATTAGTGACTAAAGATAATAGCTGTAGAAACTATTGGATATGAAACAGAAAAAAAGAATCCTCAAAATGAAAAAAGAAAGCATCAGTGAATAGGATGACAGCATGCAACTTTGTATAGGTTTAATCTGAATCACTAATAAGGTAAGTAGGGCAATGCTTCTGTATTTGAGGAAAATCATTAATCCTTTGATACGAGAAACTCAGTGAACTCCAAGCATAAAAAATATGAGGACAATCATACTAAGTGTGATGGTTAAGGTAGACTGTCAACTTGATTGGCTTGGGAGTTACCCACAGGATTAACAAAGCACACTTCCAGGGAAGTCTGGGTAGGTCATGAAGTGTGACTCTGTGTATATCTGGTTCCTCGCTCCTTCCTCTCTTGTTACACTCTGCTTTCTGGCTACCATGAACTAATAAGCAGCCTTGCTCTGCTGCACTCTTCTGCCATATTTCCACCTTGGAGTCAGCTAGCCATGGACTGAATCCCCAAAACCGTGAGCCAAATTAATGTTTGCCTCTTTTAAATTGTGGGGGACAGATAATTGTGTCCCAGCAAGCGATGGGAAAGCTGTCTAACATACCAAGGAATACCATTATTAAACTGCAAAAAAAAAAAAAAAATTCCTCAAAGCAGCCAGTTATTTGCAGAAAAACAAAAATTAAGGATGGCAGCAGAGTTCTCACCAGATGCAGTGCAAGTGAGACCACAGGGAGGCGACATCTGGGAACAACTGAAGGACTATGAATTTGAAATTTTATACTGAATGAAAATACATCTCAAAGGTGATGGCAAACAAACAAGCAAAGCTGACATGAAAGATGAGACAATGAATCAACAGCAGACTTGCATTACAAGAAATGTTAAAAGACGTCCTCAAGGCTAAAAGAAATCAGCATAGTTGTAAAAAGGGTCTACACAACAGAATGAGGAACTCTGGAAATGACAAGTTCCCAGGTATCTATAAAAGATAATAAAAGCAATTTAGTTTAAACAAAAGTAGCAACAACAATGCATTGTAGGTTAATAGCATATATATAAGTAAATACTTGACAATACCATAAAGGCTGAGAGGGGAGAAATGGAAATACATATCATGAGGCTCTTAAACTACACATGAAATGATTATACTGCAATACATTTTAAAAGTGAATTCTAAACCTCAACTATACATTATTTCTGGTTTAGAAGAGTTGAAATTATTGAGATGTCAATTCTTTCCAAACAGATTTGCAGATTCAATGCAACCCCATAGTTTAGGGTACAAAATACAGGAAGATTCTTCTTCGGATACCTTCAAATGTTGACTAAGCAACTTAATGATTATAAATCCTAGGAACTAACTTCCTTTATTAAGAGATTAAACAATAAACCATGTACTATGTATATGCATAAAAGTCTCGAAGTAAACAAAGCTGTAAATGGTGAGTTATGACTAGAGCATCAAATTATCAGTATGGTATTTTTTATTTATTTATTTTTTTTTGGTTTTCAAAATTTTTAGAGTGACCTTGTATTACTTGCCAAATTAAAGAGAGTCTGTGTAAAATAGAAAGGGGGTCAGGAAAGTAGCTGTGAGGTAGAGCATGGAAAGAGGGAGAGAGAGACAGAGAGGAGAGAAGAGAGGAAAGGAGAGAAGAAGAGAGGGGAGGGGAAGAAGGGAGGGCAGAAGAAAGACAAACAGAGGCAGAGAGGCAAAAGACAGAGAGAGAAAAATAGTGTTTTCTAATCCTATTCCTGTATTATATGCATTTACGATCCAGGGAAGGCAACTCTGGCTTCAGTTCACGATGTTTAAAATCTTGTTCCCATCAGAACTGAAAATGGGACGTGGCCAGATTGTGTGACCTCGGTTTCCAACCACAAGGAGGAACGAGATAGACCTTCAGAATATGCAGTCCTCCCTTGGTACAACGAAGCTGTGTGAAACCAGCACTACTCCTGCCAGTTCATTATCTAAGTAACTAACTGGCCAAGTCACATTTTGTGAACAAACAGAACATTTTCAGTAAAGTCCGTGAATCCTATTACTTCCTGAAATCCACCTTCTAAGCCTGGTCTCACTGACAGTCTGTTACAAGTGATTATTTAAAATATTTTTTTTAAACGAAAACATTAATTTCAATTACTATGTTTAAAAATAGATTCAACTCCCTGGATATTTAAGGTGCTGGCCAAAGCTACCTAAATGATGAATGTGTAAAGACACCAGGTGCTATGCCAGCCATTCGGTGATACAGCATAGGAATGCAACCCGGCCCGCCCCTGTGCAATCCCTGATCCGCACGGCCTCCCCTGCTCATGGTCCGCATCTTTTGCAGCATCTCTTGGGAGACAGCCAGGTGCCCTTGACTCCTACGTCGCAGGCTGTGATCCAAATAGAGACTGACCTTTGGCATCACAAAGATTCCTGGTGAAGGATACTTGTGCACAGGTAATACACCTTCACACATTAAGACGGCCAGCTGAAGAGCAACTTTTAAGAAAAAACTGAAACCCCTGAACTTTTCATAATTTAAAATAACAGAAATTAAGAATCCAGAGCCAAAAGAAGTTATCA
This sequence comes from Dasyprocta punctata, assembly GCA_004363535.1. Lineage (NCBI taxonomy): Eukaryota > Metazoa > Chordata > Mammalia > Rodentia > Dasyproctidae > Dasyprocta > Dasyprocta punctata. The sequence goes on from RJWM01010355.1 coordinate 28,821, forward strand.
GCCATCTTACCCACTTTATACAAATACCATTACATTCTGTTGTATTTGTTTACAGTCTTAAAAAACATATTAAGCAGCTCTACTTCTATATGTTGTTATTTGTTGCATAAATAATTAAGAACTTTAGATCTAGAAAACCTGAGTTTGAATTCCCCCCGAGTAGCTATATGACCTTGGATAAAGTATGGAGTTTTGTGCCTCAATTATCACATCTGTGAAGTGGGAATAATATCAGCACTTGCCTTGTGTGATTTCTTTATGTATTAATCACGCAGAGCAATATCTAGTCATGGTAAACATTTTAGCAGGTTTATTATTATTATTCTACCATAAAATTTAATGTATAATACTTATAAAATATCATAATACTAACATCATTTCCATGTTGTCTTACATACTTGGTATGCAGGTGGCTCTTGAAAAATTCATGGAACTATTTATGAATTAATCACCTTAAATGGTAGTATAAAATCTTGTATTACTTTCTTTTTTTTTGGTACTGGGAACTGAACTCACAACTGGCAGGTGCTTATGCCATTATTTTTTGAGACAGGGTCTTACTATGCAGTTCAGGCTGGTCTTGAACTCACTTTGTGGCCCAGGCTGGTCTCTAACTCACAACGATCCTCCTGCCTCAGCCTCCCAAGTACTGGGATTAAAGGCGTGCACCACCATGCCCGGCTTGTACTACGTTCTGTCTATACCACAATGCTATTTCATGGAACCTAGATCTAGAACCCAGACTAGAATACCATGGGTGTTTCCCTCCACACTACCAGCCATGTACAAGTGACCTTCCCACTGGTCATCAGGGTGTGGATGAGCTTGTGCATCTATCCATCGCTCCTCACCCTATGCAGAGAACCAGAGTCAGCAGTGTCTCAGTCAAGTTCCTTATTCTAGGACTATATGTATGTGGTACACATTACATAGCATTACTGTTGTTCTGTATAATAACTTTATAATAATATAGCTTATTGATGCACAGATTTAGATTGACAGATTTTGGTTCAAACACCTTAAAACAGCACTAAATATAGCACTGTGAAACCTTTTGCTTGCACAGCCGTTAGCCCCATACCAGCTTCCTGTTCTTGTGAATAAAGCTGTATTGGTATATGACCATTCATCTGTGTATCATTTATGACTACTTTCAAGTTCCAGCAGCAGAGCTGAGTCATAATGACAGAAACCACACAGCCCAAGAGCCTAAAACAGTCACTTATCTGGCCCTGTAAAAAATGTTTTGCATGCTCTGGCTTATAAAATGTGTTTTAATCTTGTAGTGGCAGCATTAATGGCTTCTACTGAGTTACAAAAGAAACTTCTTTAACATGTTTCATTCCTCGTGCCCTGTACTAACAAATCAGGTGAGGCAAGCAGCCCGGCCACCTGTGAAGAACAAGCTCTTTCCCATGTGCCCTGTAGTGATCAGGAGGTAAGAGTGTGTATCGGTCAGCTGTGAATGTGAAGCTCCTATCAATGACAAGGGACCCGAAGTCCAACTCCTTTCGAGCCATTATAGTTTCTATGGTTTCCTTGAGGTGGTGGAGGGGGCCGTGGCCCAGAATGGGATGGAGGTGCAGGCATACATCAGGATGAAGAAAACTAGAAGAACAGGGTTTAATGGAAAAGAGAAAAAAAAACGAAACTCCAAAGCTAGTGGAATGGGAGAGTCTGGCCTTGTCCTCCCTCTGCCACTCCAGAAATGCCGAATTTAATTTGTCTTCAATGTGGGTTTCCCAGCTCACCTGCTGCCCACGGTGCTAATGTGGTTACGGTCAGATAACCGACTGTAAAAATAGCACCTTCTCGCTCAGCCTAATGACTCTCTCCAGACCTCCAAGTCATAGCTGCTCAATTTACTGACAAAAACAAGCTTTTATTGCTGTTGGCACCACGAGCCAGAGCGGCTGGAGAAGCACAGAGACCTTCCTGGGGGTGCACATCGTCAGCACGCATGGCAGGGACATTCCTGTTCCTGGTCCTTCCAGGGCTGGCGATGTGAGGGCTGACCCAGCGCCCGGTGCCAACGGTTAGCAATACCAGCGCTTAACTTGTAAATGCTGCAAATGCCATCTAATGACTTCACGCTGGTGTGATGTTTAACCATCAGTTTGTGAAAAGTCAAACTGTTAACGTCATTAGATGGAAGAAGTAAACCAGGACAGCCAGAGGCTTCAATGAAAGGCGAGCACTGGCCAAATCTTGTTAGATTTGTTTTGAGAGAATCTGGTTTCTTGGCCCTCAACAGACGCACCACGCATGCGTGATGACAGCGAGTGCTGGAGCTGCGAGTTCTGGGAAGAGAACAGAGCTGGCAGGACGAGGCACGCAGTTCCCCAGCACAGCGACAGAGAAAGACTCAGAGCCAAGTGCTGTGTGGGGTCGTCAGGACCACAGGGACCCAGAGAGCAGGCTATGGCATGAAAACCATCACTTCCTGTTTCCGAAGTCACTTCCTGGTTGCTGACTTTGAGTGGAAAACCTCCCATGTGCCAAGCCTGTTTCTCCACCTGTGTGTTGTGACAACAGTAGCGTTTGCCTCAGGAGGTTGCTGGGAGGCACAGGAGCAAACCTGGGACATCAAATGAGCTCAGCCAAACCAGGCCTGGTGGTGCGTGCCTGCAGTCCCAGCACTCTAGTAGGCTGAGGCCAGAGGATCACAAGTCTGAGCCCCGCCCGGACAACTGAGAGACATAGCAAGATCCTGTTACAAAATGAAAAATTAAAAAAGGGCTGCGATGTGGCTCACAGTGAGGGCACTGGGTTCAATCCTCAATACCAGGGGAAAAAAATGAGCTTAGTGACTGTTATATATGGTGATAAGACTGGGAGAAGACCCAGGTAAGGACCAAGAACAAGGCTCTGCACCGCTCAATAGCGCCTATATTTGGGAATCTTTCAGCTTAGGGAGGCCCGGGCAGAGCCAGGTTTGGCATTACAACCACAGGGCAATGCGGTTCTGCCCTTCCAGAACAGCACTTCCCTCCGTGGAGGGCAAGGTCCACTTCTTATGGCAGCGGTGGTGCTTCTGCCATGATGAAGCAGGCACTCCGGGGTGAAGGAGTGGAGGAGGGCGGGGAGGACGGACTTGAATGGTCACCTGTGTGCTTGGTGCCAATGTGAGCCTTTATCTCCGCCTCCTCCATGGTGACGAAGTCGCAGGCAGTGCAGCAGATTGAAAACATCCACTGCTCCTTGTCCACGTGGAGTGACATGTGGCTGACAAACTGCACATTGAGCTCGGTCTCAAATCCACACACGTGACAACTACACAAAAGGAGGAAAGAAAAGAGGGACAGCGAGGAGTGAGACACGTTTCTAAATGTGCTGTACTCATTCATAGGTAGTACTCTCAAGAACACTAGAGTTCCACGCTCATTTTCTCTCCACCAAAAGGTATTGGGCTAGAAAATTCTGCTTCCTGGGGCCCCTCTGAAGCAGTTACTGTGCCAAAGAGATTAGGTGCCAGCATAATGTAACAGTCCCGTACATGTTATAATGAGGCTAAGATATCATAAAGTTAATTAAATAGTACAGATTCCAGATGCTACGTGTCTCCCGATTCCTCTGGGCAAAGAGATGCAGGGCAGTGTTGCCAAGATATTTGTACTGGTGAACTAATAACTGAGCTCGCCGCACACTGCAGCGTTCTCTCTGGCTCTAGAAACCTTCCGGTGTAGCAAAGAAAGTACACACACGTTGTCTGATGTCACACCAAGCAAGAGGTAGCCCTACTGGTGACAATTCCCTCCAGATGCTGGCCACCCACAGAGATGCTTTGCAAAAATGAGTTCCCACCAAACCTCTGGGACAAGCTCTGGGGTTTCTTGGGACCAACCAAATTTCAATTCAAGGTTGATAACGGAAGCAAACATACAAGGACTAAGCCAGAGGACAATATGCAATTCCTTCTGAGTGCTTTCTGGGAGTTTTCAGTGTGTTTGTTCTTGTCTTTTCCTCTACAATGTGTAGGCAGCTCAAAAAGCTCAGTTACAAGTGTGGGCGCTGCACCGACCTCACTGCTACGCATCCCTACAGCCCTGTGACTCTCTGGAGCCCCACACTGCAGAACTAACGCCAATCCCATTGCTCCTTCCATTAATTCTAGTAGGGCTGCTAATGCCAAGGAAGGAGCCCGTGTAGTGAAAGGGTTTAATCTAAGCAAGGATCATATTAAAATGAAGATCAGCAGATGACTGAGAAAAGAGGCTGGGTGACATTACGTCCTGAGCAGACCGGAAGGACACGTCAAAGCAGGAGCCTGAGAAACCCAGACACTCGCACTCCGTCCTCGACTCACCTGTAATAATAAGGGTGTTTCTTCCCGTCACTGCCTTCAGAGGTGACGGCGCTGACAATGTCCTCGGTGTCTGTACTCACCAGCTTCACAGAATGGACGGTCAAGTGCTGGTTCAGATTCGCACGGCACTTAGCAGCATAGGGGCACAAGTGGCATTTGTATTTTCTTTCCTCTAGGGAGGAAGGAACAGGAAAAAACCCAGACTGCTCTCAAAGAATGAAATCTCAACACCTGTGAGAGATCACTTGCAGGTACTGAGGACAGGACATTTCAAGTGTCATTTCAAATGGGGACAAAGGCCATGCTTGGAAATCCTAAGTATTGAAGTCCATATCCAGCAGTTGCCTGTATTAATATCTCCAGAGAAAAAAGAAGGCCTCCCAGGTGACTATCTCTGGAGTAGATTTGGTAGAAAGCCTGAAATTCAGGGTTTTATAGTGACCAAACCAAACACTGATTGCCGGTTGAATATGGAAGCAACATATAACACTGTGACTCAGTCAAGGGACCACGCTTAATGCCTCTGGAGCCACTCCTTGGAGTGCTCATGTTTAATTTTCCTTATATCTTTCTTCCCTACCATTCTGCTTTCTCCTGGCACACACAGCCTCTTCTCCTGACAAGGTGAACACCACAGGTGTTTAAAGAATACTGTGAGAGGTTGGTTGTGGTGGCCCATGCCTTTAATCTCAGCACTCTAGGAGGCCAATAAAGGAGGATCACAAGTTCGAGCCCAGTCTGGGCATCTCAGTGATTTAAAAAGACTCTGTCTTAAAATTAAAAACAAAATTTTTTTTAATAAAGGGCTGGAGATATAGCTCAGTGTGAAGGTCCTAGCTTCAGTCCCCAGGACTACCACCATTACCACACGCACACACACACACACATACACAAATACTGTGAGTGTATGGGTGCATGTGTACCATATGTACCCGTGTGTGTGTACAGAATCTGCCCCCATCTGTCATTCATGGGTAGGTGACGAGCCCTGGGAGGAGAATGGAACAAGCATTCACAGAACTGGAGTACAAGAGAATCCTCACCATTTCCCCCAAGCTCTAGGCCTGGGCTAGCCAAGAAATAAAAACTGAAAAAAAAAAAAAAGGGAAAATAATGACTTGTGTAAAATAATTTAATAATTTAATTGGAAATTTTCATTTTACATAAATAAAATTTAAAAATTCAATTAATTTCTTAATGGAAATTCTCTCATAAAACTGACTAATGTTCCAGGACCATTTCCAGAGTGGCATTCTGAATTCATTTGATTAATCAAGCAAATTAAAGTACAAGAAGCAGGCTTTGCTTTCCTTGTACGGATAAAGGTAGCAGAAGCAGCAAAGAACAGCCTCATTTTCCGTCCCTGATTCTTGGTACTTCTGGGCTTGACCTAAAGAAAGTATCTGTTTTATTTACTTCACGCAGAAAACCATGAGGAAGAGTGTTTCTGCCACAGCGTGTAGGCGGTCTCCAACATCCGAGAGAGCCTGGAGGAGAGGGGCAGTGTGGATCACAGAGCCCTTTCAGGCTTCAGGGGAACAGTCTGTTTTATGGTCATCTTCTAGATTTTATTGTTCATTTACTAATTCTTTAAAATGAGTGCTTGATTTATTTTTATTTTTGTCTTCACTTCTAATTAAAAACATTTAAATCTATAATTTTCCTCTGACTAGAGCTATCGCGGTTTGCTCTAGCTGTAAATATGAAGTGTTCTTTTTATTCCTTCTTCATGTCTGATATCTGAATTTTTATTTTCTCCTCTTTTTATTGATCCAATTAAGTAGGCCATTTTATTGATCCTGGGCTGTTTTAAATTTCACTGAGTATGCTCAGTGAATGTGGCCGATAAAACTCTGCTTTCTAAAAAAGTTATAGTTTTCTTGGTTGCTAAGTAGATGACTAAATTTTGTTTATAGTAGAATTTAACTACTTAACAGTTTAGCCCAAGTGCCACTTGGGCAGTGTGCATTATTACATACTGTCTCTCCTGAGTGTCATTTAAGCAGGTATCATTTCAATGTCAATTCTTACACTGAATAATTTGCTAAAATTGTCATTTTTATATTTTCTGTTACATTATTTTAAAAATTAATAAAAAATGAAATTTTTGGTCTTCCTATATTTAAATACAGGTAAGTGGATAAGATTAAAAATATTGGACTAGTAAGTGGTTAAGATTCAAAATATTGAAAATATAAAAAAAAGGAGAAAATTCACATTGTTATAATAAAGCCCTTCATCTCGCTTTACTCTGTGTGACATATAAAACTTTTATTTTTCATTTCTGTGTGTGTGTTTTGTAGAAATAAGATACACAGTATTTGGGTATTTGAAAAGCTTGATTTCCAGTGTGAAGTCTGAACTATTTGATTTTATTGTTCCTTTTTGGGGGGGTGCTGAGGATGGACCCCTGAGTCTTGTACACGCTAGACACTTCCTCTACCACTGAGCAACATCCCCAGTCCTGATATTTCCATATTATTTTTTGTTTACTATTGATTTTACCTTATGTTTTTGTCTTCACTGATTTTAACTAATAGAATTACTATTTATTCCTCCTTTACCCCTTGTTCGTTTTGGTTGCCTTCCTTTTCCTGACCCTCATAATCAACCATTATTTGTCCATTGTTAGATGTAGATAAAGGTAGAAACTGGTTCTCCACCAAGTGATTCCCCTCACATTGGTCTCACCTCAATAAGAAACAGGTGCAGTCCACCCCCTCCATCTTGACGATGGGACTGATATATCCTCTATACAGTTCGAAATTTTACCTGAATGTGCCTATATGTTGACATTTTCTCCTGCCTCACTTGAATTCAACACACCCTTTCAATTAAAAAAAAAAAAAGGCCTTTTCAGGGTTTTATTTAAACATGCCTGGTAAGAAGGCCTGCAAAGATGGGATGAACAAGCTTCCCCCACGTCCTGTGCCAGTGCTCTTGGAGAAACATGACTTCCTGCTAATGGACAGGTCAGTGATGTGGTGTGGGAGGGAGAGTGGCCACGCCCCCACTCACCTGTGTGCAGCGAGAGGTGTCGGGACAACGTCTGCTGTCGGCCAAACACTTTTCCACATACGTCGCAGGGGAAGAGCTGGTCATTGAATTTCCAGGATGGCAATCCGTTTCCTGCCTCTAGGACTATCTTTTCTGTTTCTGGGGCAAGAGAACAGAGCACCGTGAAAAACTAACGAGGCAACATGAACAACTTAATTTTAGCCAAAACAGAGGGCTTCATCAGAGACTTCCTCCTGCAGGTGGCTGGTAACTGTGAGCAAGTCCCAGGAGCTGGACTTCAGACTCACTTTCTCACTCTAAGAAGACCATCTGTGACAGCTATGGTGGCAGGCGGGTTCCAATTCCAGTCATATCTCCAGTGTTTCCTTTCATCACTCAAGGGTTTGACAACACAGTACAGCACATACTCAATTAGTACTTGCTGAATGAATGAATGGTTGAGTTGTGTGTTAAAATTCCAGAGATGCAGACTCTTGCCAACAAACAGCAAATAAAATGTACAAAATCTTGGATTCCAATGTGAAAATAAATGGTCCAGTCCTTTGAAAGGAAATGTTCTTTCACTGCCCTTGATGGAGTTTTGCTCTATGTTCTAGGCTGTGCAAAATTCTTAGCAAGGAATTTATACTATGCAGATTGAGTGATGGCTACTGCCTGTTGCTCCACACAAGACATCTCAGTGCAAGAGTGTGCAGCCAGAATTTCCCGGAGAGTCTCATCACATTTGGGAAAATGGTGACTGCCATGAGTTATGTGCACATAATTCACAACCGTGAATGAAATAAGTGGACATTATTGTGCCATCTTGTTATCTTAAAAAATTTATTTTCTCATTATCATCCATAGGTTTTTTTTTTTTTTTTTTTTTGTGGCACTGGGGATGGAACTTACAATGTCGCGCCTGCCAGACAGGCGCTTCAGCCACTGAACCAAACTCCTGGCCCTACTGTTTTGAGGCAGGGTCACACTATGTAGCTCAGGCTGGTCTTGCACTCATGTTGTAGCCCAAGCCGGCCTCGAACTCACAGCACTCCTCCTACCTCAGCCTCCCGAGTGCTGGGATTAAAGGCGTGTGCCACCACACCCGGCTCTTCATCCATAGGTTTAACTTTAATTTTCTTGCTCATATTTCTTTTCCATGTCCTGGATTTTACTATGTAAACATCCCTTCTATGGACAAGTAAGTAGAGAGGTGACAGGGTGCTAAAAAGAAGAAAGGGGACATTTCCAAGGGGACATTAGTCTGAGCCTCACTTTGAAGAACAAGACAGGTAGTCCACTGAGTTAATGTCTCATCCTTTATTGCAGTAAATTATAGTGAATCTTCTTAAAGCACAAGCCTGCACACCATGTGGGGATAATTAAGGAGCAGGGAGAACTTTTCATAAGATCCAAGCAGATAAAAATGTTCAGACTACTGGTCAGTGACAATATCAGAAGAAAAAGTACCATTTCACACAATTTAGTTAGAACTGTCTCCCAAATACAGTCATCCACCTGTATTTGGATCAATCCACTGGATCAATTTTCATTTGAATGAAGTTCTGCCAGACAGTGTTATCTAAAAAAAGAAGAAACGACACGACCGGACATTTGGAAAGGGGAAGGATGGCGAAATTGCAATAATATTTGCTGCGAGGTGCTTGCCAGCAATCCCAACACTGATAAAACACATTTATTGATCTATGTGTGTTTGTTAAAACTTCGCTTTTGGGGCCTTAGGGAGAAGAGCTACTAATCTTATTCATACACAATGTATAACCAAAAACTTCTGAAAAGCAAGGCGTGCAGAGCCGGCGGGAGGGTGAAAAAGGGAGGGAACCGGCCAACTGAACTTCTGAAGACAAGGACCACTTTTCCAAGACTGTCCTTGGGCTCAAGCGGTGGGCATTTCAGCCAGGCAGACAGAAGAGGGTATTTTAAGTAGTTCCTTTTAAGTGTGCAATCAAAACAGTGCTTCAAAGGAGGATGATAGCAATAATTATAAGGAGCGGTCAAGAGGGTACAGGGTCTTCTAATGCATTTCCAACAAGAATGAATTAATTGGGTCACAGACCCAACAAGTAGATGCAATTAAAAATAAAGACGTCTCTTAATAATTTTTTCAAGTATTAGTCATGTACTTGAGAAGCTCAAGCACCATAAAAAGTCCATTTCCCTCCATGGTCTTAGAAAACAATGATAACTATGAAACTCGGCAGAAAGGACATCATGAGGCTACAGTGAGGTGGCAGAGTTTGAGGACACCCAGGACAAAATCCCAGCTGTGTGCCCAGTCCCCAAGCCTGTCCAGGGCTCGCTTCTCTTCCCCCTGGACGTTTGCATCAGCCACAGGGACCTTTTTTCCTTTCCCATGTAGCAATGTCTTCCAGTACATCTAAGCTTTCATCCAATGTCACCAGTCTTACCTCACACATCTTTCTGGACCTGACCCCACACTTTAACTGAGTCGTCATTTCTCATCAAGCTGCTGGAAAACCCTCCACAGCCGCTTCCAAGTGACCACGCCTCTCTCCCTTCCGGGAGGCTCCTCCTTACTTCTCCGCTTGCACACAGATTATTTCCAAGGCTAAAACATAACATATCTTGTTCTGTATTCCAAGGCTCTCCAAGGTCAAACTCCTTTCCAGGTCTACTAAGGCCCTTTTTTGGCTCCAGCCGCCTCCCACTTTTAGCTTTCCTTCTCTTCCCTCCATGTCAGTGGTCAGTGCCTGCTGGATGATCTACCCGACCATGCAGGGGCCAACTATTCTCTTATCAGCGATCACTGCTTTTAAGCCAATTATTTCCCCATCAAAGCTACTCCCCATACCACTTCTTTTGTATGGTAAACCCAAGAACTCTCAAGCCAATCTCAAATTTGTGAACTTCACCTCCTTGGAAAAGCCTTCTCCAATTCCCCAGGCAGAATTAGTTGTTTCCCCTTTTTTCTCCCAAAGGACTTCTATGATATGAATACTGCCACTGTATCACTTTACAGACTATATCATTTGTTTATGTATTGCTATAGTTATGATCTGGGATGTCTCCTAAGGTCCCAGTATGTTGAAGGCTTATGGTCCTATGATACGGTTGTGGAGCATTTAGGAAAGAGGCCTAGTGAAAGTTAGGTCACCAGGGATATGCCTTTAAAGGGACATTGGGATCTTGGCCACTCCCTTTTCTCTCTGCTTCTTGGCTGCCCTGAGTTGAGCAGGTTACTCCTCGCCACGATGTGCTGCCTCACCACAGACCCAAGGCAACAGCGCCAAGCAACCATGGACCAGAACCTCTCAAACTGTGAGCCAAAGTAAACCTTTCCTGTTTATAAACTGATTATCTCAGGTATTTTGCTACCATAACAGAAAACTAACACACTATCTTCTGTACCATATGTCTCCTATATCTGTGTTTCCACATATCTTTTTAAAATAAAGTACACAGCTTAACATGTAGCAGTGAGTAATATACATGCTCCCTGGCCTCCCTTCCCTGGTAGAATGCTGAATTACTGAAAGATGGGGCCCTGCATTTGTGTATCCTCAGCATTAGCAGATATGTAATAGCTGCTTAGTATGTATCTGTTAAATTAATAAATGACTGAATGAAAGGAGCCAAGTGAGACAGGGAAATACACATTATTCTTATTTATAGTAGGAAGGACAAGGAATTTATTAACATTAAAGTTTATCACCAATTTACCATGAAAAATTAGACTACTTGCCTTCTGAATTCAACCCCCAAAATGTGCATTTATAATTCTATTAGAGGAAATCTTGGAGTCCTGAGTCATACACCCAAAGATTTTACATACTCACTTCTTCTCAACAGTACCAAGCTACAAATGTTTTCTCTTTAGAAAATCTTTCTGGTAGACATTGATTATTGCTTAACCTGCTGGTCATATCCAATTTTCCTTCTCCTCTCCCCTCTCACTATGAGGGCAGCTGGGGCAGCCATGTGCTAAAATGCTGGCCAATGGAGAGGCTTTTGCTTTCCTAATAAAAGGAAAGATACAATTGGGTGTTGGTCCTCTTTTCTTTGTTTTTTTGTCTTAGACCGCAGAGGAAATGTCTGGGATTATGGCAGCCACTCTGTGAATATGAGGTATGAGGATGACAGCCAACTGCCGAGGATAGGGGAAAGGAAAGATGTAAAAGAAAAAACAAACACCCAGGGTCCTTGATGATATCTCAGTAGCTAAATATAAATGCCAGAAATCATCCATCCTGGATATTTTGTTGTTGTTTTGTAAGGAAAGTAAATCTCTCTGTGTTTCAGCTGCTTTAAGTGAGTTTCCCATTGTTATGGTATTTTTAACTGAAACTCCCTAGCATAGGTTGTAGGACTTTGAAGGTTAGGTTTTGATCTTTGCCAACCTTTATTTATAAACTCTAGCATCCTTTGAGGAACTCTCCACATGCACAACCAACAGCACTAAGTGTGCAGCCAGCAGAACATATTTCCATCTTAGTTATCTTCTTTTATTCTGCTTGAAAAAACCTTATAAGCTTAGATTCTTAGGGAATTTGCTTTTGAAAATGTTTTACTGAAACATAATACATGATAGAAAAATACACATATCAGTAATTGCTTTTGAATCAGTTCCAAAGTCCCCAAACAGCTTAGAATATAGGTATCATTTTAACAAGTTTGCTTTCTTCACCTTTATTCTCATATCCCTTAGTATTTGTTTCATTATTTTAAGTAGCTGTCAATAGTTAAGATCTTCTTCATTGCTGCTAGCAAAATATTTGTCTAACCTTTTTTATATGAAGTCTTATAGGATTATTACCTTCTACAAAACATTTGATTTCTTATCATACACTTACATCTGATTCACAGAAAACCCATAAACTCCTCACTATTTGGTAGTATGCAATCAGATAATCTTAAGTTTTCTCTCTACTTTTCCACCTGTAGTCTTTGACTGTCATTTGGGGCTTTCTTAAGCAAGGATTTTTTTGTTGCTGTTTTAAAATTTTTATTAGTGGAGCTGAGGGCCTAATGTGTTCTGAACACATGCTCCACCACTGAGCCACATCCCCAGCTAAATTTTTGTTTTAAATGAAACAAACACGTGTACAAGAGCAAGCACTTTTATCTCCACATCTGGAGAACAGGAATTGGGTAGCAGGAGAGTCGCTTTGTCTTCACAGTCTCAACACAAATCTCTTAACTCTCCATTTTTATAGCAGGCTCTTCTTAGTCATAATGTTAAAGCTTAACTGGCCTACATGAAACTCAACAAGTAGTGCTTAAGTCCCACTGACTCAGGGGACCATGTCTCATTTGATGCATAAGTCCTAGGAAGATGAAACCCATCCAGAACTCTTCCCGTGAAATAAATCCATCTGGCAGAATTTGAGAGGGAGCTCTATCAAACTCTGCTGGGCTGCGTATCAGAGTGAAAAGAGGACCTAGATATCTTCAAATCCAAGTCCTTCCAAGACTTCTTCCATCCCAGGCCACCTCACAATTTGCACAGAGTTGTATGTAACCAAGTCACCATCCTGATCCAGACCTCAGTTCAAGGAGGAATCTTAATGATCATCTTTTCAAAGTTCTCTTCTTACATATAGGAAACTGAGACAGAGAGAATTTAACTGCTCCACTAACCCGGCTGGTGACTAGGAGAACAAACACTGACCCACGCCTCATTCAAGCTCCTCCAGTCTGTAAGAAATCAATGCCAAAGTCTACAATAAACAAAAAAGGGATTTTTCTTCTCCTGGCCTTTGGCTCCGAGTTTAATATTCCTGGTCATAAGGGGCATGTGCAGACTTGGCACCGATTCTCAGACACTAGGATTTCTTTCCATCTCCCTTCCTGCAAGGGTCAGCCTAGGATATTTCCAGACATAGAGAAAGTAGAGACTGTAACATGCTAAAAACTAGAATAAAGAAAGGTTAAATGGAAGATCAAATGGGAACATCCTAAAAGTTAATTATCCTCTGAAGAAAACTGGCTGTTACTGAAGAGAGTTCCCTTGGATTTCTCTTTGCCATCTGGGGAACATTTTTTTTTTTTTTTTGGTAAGAAATAAAAAACAAACAGAAGTTAAAAAAAAATCTTAAAAACAAAGGAGAGAAAGGAAAGGACTTTCCCCTGCTGCCTTTCCATCTTAATAGACTTTGGCCTCACACCCAGTGCACCGCACGGCTGTGCGGGGAGACTGTCCTGTGCGGGGTCCCATGTTCCCTGACGGAACCGCATTCTCTAGGAGTCATCCTCCACCCTGATGCTGGCAAGCGAAGTGCTGAGAGAGGAGGCTTTATTTGGTTAAAGCTGTGAGCACAAGATTGGCCAAAAGTATGACCTCAATGCATAAATAAGTGTTCCAGGTCAGTAAAGTCACGTTGGCTGGTCAGTGAAAAAGGGGCGCCGGGACTTTGGCCCGTTTCATCGTGATGGATGGTATCTCGATTGGTTCTTTTATCATCAAAGATGGGAAGTTTGCAGCAATAACACAAACTGAAACCCTCCAAGTAGCCCGGAAGCTATCAGGTCACCTTACAGGCAGGGCGTGTGTACCCACCACCTCTGGGACTATGCTTTGGTCTCCCACGTGCCTCTGATTAAAACAAGCACCCACCTGCCGAGGCCGGCTTCTGAAGCCGAATTAGTTGTAGTTAATCCTCACTCCCATGCTTGCAAGTTTTTCTGTATCCTTTAAAAGAAGTTTTTTTTTTTTTTAAGGGTTCATTTCAATGTAGGCTAACTTGCCAACATCCACTTTTTTGGCTCGGAGGACCTATCTTGAAGCCTCAGGGTTATACTAGGACAGTGTTCATAATTCAAATGACTGGTGTGGGTGACTCATCCCATTATTTCATCTGTCACTAGTGACCCTGTGCAAGGTACCAGAGGTGTTGCCATGGCAGTTCCAAAAGACTCATTAGGTTCCCACGACCACCTCTCTGTGGCTCTTGCTGTGACCAATTTCCCCTTTAAAGACCATTGCAAACACTCTCCCAAAGTATGGGATTTTATTCTGGCCAAGATGTCAACTCAACAAACTTCGAGGATAGCAGTTTATCAAAAGCTTTTGTCAGTCTGTGGCTAATTAAATACACTTGGTGAAGAGTCTCAGGCATAGAAGAGTTTACAACCTTGATCTTCTTTGGGTGCATTTCAAATTTTAACGCTTAACAAACTTAGCAAAGTATACATTTGCATTATACTTTTGGAAGGTATAATTACAAGTTCTGGAAAGATGAACGCACTTCTCTGAAAATTTCTATGTAACAGATCTATCTTGTAGAATTTGGGTGGAAGGTCTATCAAACATTTCACAAAATATCAAGTCAAGTAGAGGACCTGGGTATCTTCAAATCAACCCTTTCGTTTTCATGAGGACAAAATGAGGCATTAATTCCAGGAAATCGCCTACCTCATGCCCCCACAATTTTCAGAATTGAAGATAGTTTCCACAGTAACTAAGTCTCCACCCTGCCCCAACCCTTGGTCTAGGAAGAGCCCTAACCATCATCATGCCCAGTGTTCTCACAAATAAAGTAACTGAGACTGAAAGAACTCAAGTAACTTCTTAGGTAACCTGGCTAGTAACCAGGAGAGCCAAGATGAAGCCATATCTCACTTAAGGTCCTCCAAGACATAAGAAGTCAGTGCCAAAGCCTCCTACGAACAAGAGTTTGTGCGACTGGTTCTTAGCAAATGGCTATCTCTGGAGTAGCATCCCAGGAAGGCTGGGGGCTCTTTTAGGCTTAGTGTTGGGCAAGAGCTAGCCTCAAAAAATAATTGATGATTGACTTACAATCTCTTCAGTTGGTGATGAACCATGTGTTGTCTGCATCTGATTTTTTACACAGGTCCCTTTCAATTGATAGAAGAAGACTTAATCTTGACTCCTCTTGTAATACAAAATGGTTAGAACCAGGGACCCCTAATTCCAGTGAGGTTGGAACTCCATAGAACTTGTGATCACAGAACATCCAGAAGTAGACAGTCACTGCCAGAATCTAGATCAACTGATGTCTGTCATCTCTATTTAACTTAATGTTTAAAAAATCTATGCATAAAAATTTGGATGTTACTTCTACATGTTTCTCCCATTTGTATATACTTCCAAGACCAGTGATTCCTCAACAAAACACATATTGAGGAAATGGGACAGTCACATCATCATGATCATGTTCAAAGTCCTGAATAGCAACCTAATTTTACATTGCAACATGAAAGCAAACTAAAAATACTGATAAGAGTCATAGCTAAAGGACTGTGCTTACTATCATGCTAGTTACATAGACCAGGGACCATCTTTCTTCTTAGTGGTGATGGTAGTCTTAACAGATGTCCTTGGCGTGTCCCGGTATTGAGGTCATTCACAAATTTTTGGTAGAAAATCATTAGGCCTGGGACTTGTATCATTTCTTTTGTGGATTTATAACACTGATGATTACTTTAATGTTTAACAGAACTACATTTGTCTTTAGTGTGGCAATGTGTCCAGTTACAATTCATCTCCACTTTCAGTGTTCTTATGTGTTGGTCGTGAAACACAGCTCTGGCCAATGAGACACAGGTGGAAATTTCTGCAGAGAGATTCTGATTACCCCATCCCTCACTCCCCCAACAGACAGTCTTATAAAAAGGTTTTTCCCTGTGACTCTGGGTTCCTTTCCCCTATAGATGTGGAGGTGGTGAAGCTACCTTTCAGCCACAAAGATGAAAGCCACTGATAAAGGTGGAAGAGCAGAAAATTAGAAGCCTGGATCCTTTCTCAAACAGCTGCACTAGCCTTAGTATACTAGACTACCAGTAGTATACTGTCTACTTCTGAATTCCCTAGTATGAGGGTAAAACAGATCCTCATTTAGCTCGGTCTCTGTGGTTAGGTGGAACATAACGTAATTCTAAGAAAGACTCCATTTTGGCTGTTTACTTCCATTATGGAAACAATATGAGTTTCTTAAAAGTACATTAAGGAGACAGTGCATAATTAAAACAATGTCTTATATTTATGAAGAATTTACCATTTGTGCCAGACACTATAACTACAAATTTTCACAGTATGTCTTAGACATTATTATCAGCATTACCATTTTATCAAAAGGAAGGAAGGAAGAAAGGAAGGAAGGAAGGAAGGAAGGAAGGAAGGAAGGAAGGAAGAAAAAGAAAAAAACAAGCAAGCAAGCAAGCAAGAAAGACCAGGCTCAAGGTGGTTTAATTCAAGGTCACCTAGCTGCTAAGTGACAGCCTGTAACAAACTCAATTCTTTCTGATTCAAAAGCCCACACTCTTACGCATTTGTTACATTACACTACCAAAGAGGAAGATCTAATAGTCCTACTCTATTTCTTCAGAGAAATGTATTATAATCTAAACTTGTTCCACTTTAAATATTCTTTTATACACCAACCATAAAGAAGTAGTAGCATCTATGCTCACCCTCCCCCCACCACACACAGGCACATGGGATTGAACCCAGGGTCTTTGCACTGGGCTACATACCCATCCATCTATCCATCCATCCATCGATCCATCCATTTAATTTTATTTTTGAGACAGAGTCTCATTAAATCACTAAGTTGCCCAGTTTGAGCTCAAACTTGAACCATTCTGCCTCAGCTTCTCAGACTGCTACAATTGTAGGTATGAAACCCCATTCCTAGCAGATCACGTAGGTTTTAAAAAAGGCTTTACTGGTGCAAACCAAATACTTTTGCAGGCCCTGCTTGGAGAAGAAATCATACAACTCAGAGTCTCTGCCTTTTTTTTGTTACTCATCTCTCCTCTGTCTTCTTCCTAGGTCTTCATGTCTAGTGGACTGTCGCATGCTGTAGTTTGGTTCTGGAATGACCCCCAAAGGCCCACGTGTTAAGAGCTTAGTCCTCAGGTCCTCAGCTTGGTCCTACTGGGAGGCTATGGAACCTTTATCTTTCACTTCCTAGTCATGAGGTGAGGGGCTTTGCTCTGCCATTTGTTTATGCCATGATATGCTGCGCCCCTCCCCCACAAAGCAACAGGTCTGCCTGATCGCAGATAGGCAGCTCTAAAACTGTGAGCCAAAAGAAACCTTTTGTCTTCAGAAATCCATTATTTTAAGTATTTATTATAATAACAGAAAGCTAACACAATACATAGGAAAAATTCGCATGCCAATGATAAGATCCTGTATTGAGTCTTTTTTCAACTCTTCTCAGTACAGTGGACCCCCAAAGTTTATGGGAGTTATGTTCCTAGAGCACCTGTGAATTGTGAAAAACCTCGAATTTTAAATATGGCCAGAAAAATGCCTACAAATGCCTATTTTTATAGTTTAAACCCTGAATATGCTATGCCTCCCACAGTTATGTAATTTAATGTAATAAAACACTGTATTAATTAAGCCTTAGAAGATTTAGGGAGTTTTGGCAGCATCTTAGGGATCTTAGGCCTTTAAGAACAAAACTGAGAACACTTGAGATAGCTACATGAGGTCCATCAACCTGCTATAATGTGGGAATGTTGGCGCATCTGTGGAAGATGCGTTATAGGGCAGCAGCCAATCAGCAGCAATAGCAACTGAACAATGCTCTCGGATTGGCTACTTGCAAACCTCTCGCCAGAAAAAAACACTTGTGGAGGGTAGTTGCTGTTTCCGCCAATGACTGAGGTTGTGAACTCTGAACCATGACGTTGTGGGAGTATACTGTAAAATGAACATCCAAGCCTAGAGTTACTTTAAAACTCTATTAAGTGACAGAGAATCTTTGTCAGTTTTCTCCTGTGATTTACTAGGAAGTATGGAGACATAGAACACAGGGAAAATATCATTGGACAAACAGGAGAATTCTTCTCTTTATTGTTGAGCTAGGTGCTCAATTTATATTTATTGAATAAATAAAAGAGTAAGCAAAGAGAAAAGGGCAGACCACCATAGTTAAAAAATTATCCTTTCCAGGTTGGAGGCACGGCTGAGTGATAGAGTACTCGTTTAACATGGATGAGTCTCTGTGCTTCATCTTGAGCACTGAAAATAACAATTTCTCCTAAACCAAAAATAACACAACAACAACAACAGACCAAACCAACCAAATGACTATATAAAAAAACCCTTTCTATCATACTCTAATGAGCCAAGGTTGTAGCTCAGTGGTAGAGTGCTTGCCTATCACTCACAAGGTCTTGTGTTTGAACCTCAGCATCTCAATAAAATAAAATAATAAAAAGTAAATTAAATATCCCTAAATTTGAAGATTCAGATCTGCTAAAATACCTTCTACAATATTAAAATTTTAAAGTTCATTTACTCCCCAAATTATGTGACATGCTATGGGCCACGCCTACAGAGTATCTTTTAAAATAGTTAATGTTTCTTTTTAAAATTCAAGTCATAGTCATTTCCAAATATTATTCAAGTAATCCTCTAGAGATCCTGCAGTTTCCTTCAGTAAGACTGGAATCCACTGGTATTCTCAATTATTCTATTCTTTTCTTATGGGCAAGCTTTGATCATATCAACTATTCCTTTAAAGATTTCTAAATTTCTTAAAAGCCCTTATCAGCTCCTAGACACTGCAATATTCTTGTGTGATTACAACCAGTTTCAAATTTTCAGTACTACTCTGCTTTCTCTGCTCCTAACCTCCTGAATTCTATATTAATACAAAATATAACTATTCTACTCTGCCTTTCTTTTGACCTTGGGTTTTAGCACATTATACAATACCCGTTAGCTGATGGAAGATTTAACATTTTGAGGCAACACTGACCAGAAATATTTTTTCATCTCGACTCAGACATACTATTTATTTGATTAAACAGGATTAATGTTTTTATATGGTGGGGATTTAGTTTATTTATTTTTCCCCAGGTGGGGAATCTGAGGCATATGATGGGAAGTACTTTGGGTCTTGATCCCTTTGGCTTATAAACAGCAGACATTTACTTCTCGTTGTTCTGGAGGCCTGAAGTCCATCTGCTCACTCTGCCCTCACATTGCAGAAGAAGTCAGGGTTCTCTCTTTGAGGCTTTATTTTTTATTTTTATTTTTTTTAGTAAGGGAACCAATCCTATTGATGAGGGCACTGTTCCCTGACCAAATCACCTCACGAAGGCCCCCCTTCTCATTTCACCCATCACCTTGGCAGTGAGGATTTCAACAGGTGAGTTGTGACAGGAGGCAGACACTTAGACCACAGCATGTTGCTACGTAGCTGGGAGGGGAAGGAAGACATTATCAGCGTTTGCCTATGAAAGTATGTCATAATGATTGACAGTTGGTAATGTGCTACCAATAACAATGAATACAGTTGGCAAACATTTTATTTTTTACATAAATAAAATAATATAGACCATCTGCAAAATTTAATTCTCAGTAATTTGAAAGCTATGAATTCAGATGTAGGTAAAACAGGAAGCAGATGAACAGCTAAGATTCATTTAGTACTTGTTTGTTCTGGGTACAAGTTCGGGCTGAAGGTTGTGCCTATGTAGTTTAAATTAATTTATGTAACAACACATTAAGGTCTGTCTTGTTATTATCCTCATCTTAAAGATGAGAATAATCAAAGCTCAGAATGGTTAAGGAATTAGCCTGTTCTCACATAGCTGGTTGAATCAGGTATTGTGGTTTATATCTAGCGATGTCCCCCAAGTCTCATGTGCTTGTAGGTGCGGCTTTTGGGAGGTGATTGGATCACAGGGGCATGGCCTGCTGATGAGTTTAGAGCTGACTGGCATGGCCTGGAAGGGTTTATCTCTTCCCTGCTCCTCCGTTCACACTGTCTCTGCTTCCTGGCCGCTGTGCCATGAGCAACTCTCCTCCACCATGAACCTCTGCCATGCCAACCTGCCCTGGAACCAGCTGACTATGGATGGAAATGTGAGCCAAAATAAACCTCTCCTTTCTTAAACTGTGGGTGTTAGATATTGCATCTCAGCAAGAAGAAATGACCAAAGTATGAGAATACCCAACCAGGAAGAGTATACACTGTGTGCACGGGGCAGGTCACCCTCTTGTGACGGTCCTTGAATCTCTGCTTCACAGTAGAAAGAGACTGATAGCTGCTGGTCTCCAGACTCTTCTTACAGCCTGATGACCTTGTTTGGGCCTAGTGCTAAAAGGGTCAGTCTCCTGTGTTCAGTTTTTCTCTTTGGTGGGTGGCAAGTGTCAGTGCATTACATGGTCTCGCGTCAAAATACACCCTGTCAGATGCTGTGAACATAAACGTTCTCGCTGAAGAACAGAATGGAGTTAGGATGTGGAAGATCTGATATAAATTTAATCTTACTCCAGACACATATCCTAGTAACAAGGAGTTTGAAGAACTGAGCTTTATATGTGAAAGTTAGTGCTTCACTGTTATCAATACAAATGAAAAAAAATTTTAAGCTGGTTTTATTTAATCACTTCAGGATTCAGATTGGAAAAGAGTAAAAAATGAATTTTTGGCTCACACAGTAGAAATGTAAATAGCCAACAGCCTAGTGATATTTTTAAGTAACAGATAATAATCTATGGTATAACTTCAAAGAAACTGAGCAAAAGGAAGAGAAATACATATTTTTAAAAATGACATTGCCTTTCCAATTCAATTTTCAAACTGAAAAGGAAATAGGATAGATTAAATACAGAAATGCCAATGAAATAGTCTGGTTACAAATCAAATTATTAAAAGATCAAATAAATTTGGAAATATGGAGGGACTGCCTTTTTCCAATGTAGAAATACAGTATTTTCTAGTTATTTACCTGTGTTACTACAGATTGTATGTCTATGCATTTTTCTTATGCATTCTAACTAGGCTATCACTGAAAGTATTCTTTCTTGTCCTAACTCATTACATAGATCTTAAATACAGTAGACATTAAATATTGGCTGACTTAATAAAGTTCCACTTCTTAAAACCAAAAAAGAGAAAACACAGATTGATGTACAATGTATGCAAAATAAAACAAATAACTTCAGCACAGAGAAGGCTGAGAAGTCCCAGCCTGTGTGAACTGCAGCATTTTCCCATAATAGAGAGTCACCTTCTCTAAAGTCAGCAGCGAAGGTTCCACATTCTTTAGAGATTTCATCTCTGTAGAATCTTTGCCTCCCCTTCTGTGAACTGGGAAGAACTAGGGGGAAAGGTACACTGTTCTTCAGGTTTGCAGAGAATTGAAGGTGTGGATAGGCTAAGTGTTTGCCTGAGGTCATGCAGTGAAATCGAGGCAGAGAGTGAATCAGCCCCCTCTTCCCCTCATCCCTCAGTTTCCCCACATGCTGAAAGTTCAGGTCCTTAATCACACTACAAACCAAAACCCTTGCATTAATCAGTCTTCAAGGCATACTCTGTATTAAAGAACATGTACTGTAGTGGAGAACAGATGTCACCACAAGAACCTTATTTTCTGCTGTTTCCCAGTTTTGGCATGTGTGCATTCATAACTTTAATGTTGCATGAACAAAGACTTTTGCATTTATTATTAATACAGGAATTCACAAATCCTCCTTTACATGTTGGAACACTGCCACACAGTCTTTCAAAGGCAAATATAAATTTCCCTGAAGGTTCTGTTGGTGTCTTCTGAGTTGAAAATGTGGTCACAATCTAATCTTACTGCAGATATCGTCGTTGGGTAAAACTCCTTGAGATACCAACATTTCCCACTTCAAAAGCACACACACACCTAACGCCTGCAAAAGCTGATGGAAAAGCTTTTGACCTGTCAAGACCCAATTTGTGGAGCAATTTCAAGTGTAAACCAGTAACGTCCACAGTAGGACAGAGCAGCGAATAACATCAGATCACAAATACTGGTCTGACAAGGAACCATGTAAGTTAAACAGTGGGTTTTCAAAGATGGGTTTCATATAAACTAGTACATTTATTTCTTCCTTCAAAATGAAGGTTCAACCGAAATTGTAGATGATCATACCTAGAATAAGTCTATTAACCATGTGTGCTGTCAAACAAGGTCAGAACCATAGTCAGCTGCTCGCGGAGGGTGACGGAAGCCGCTTCCTCTCTCACCGCATTGACTTACAAACATATCTCACTATTTAGGCACCAGAAGAATCACAGATAGGTTTCCTTAAGTGCCAAAGTGACAGAATGTAGATGAGCTAAATCATGACTAGATTAGCTTTGTGTGTGTGTGTGTGTGTATGTATGTGTGTGGGGAGGCAGGTTTTAAAATTTAAAAGTAAGTAAGTAGAAGCCACCGCAATTTTTCCGAAATTCTTTGCTCAATCTACTGAACTAGAGTAAATTCCTTAACAGTAGCTCCTCAACCAAGGCTTCTAAGTCCCTTTGAAAACAATGTGGAACCAGTTGGCTAATAAATGATATACAAATATGTGAAAAAGAAACGATTGTTGATTCTGAACAGCCATATACTTGGCTCAAGTGATCATGTCGCTCTGCTAAGATAAAATTCCCCTCTGGATGTAACAATCAGCTGCAATGTGACTCCATCAGGCCACTCCTTTGGCCTTCAGTCTGCTCTCTCAAAAGGATGTGAACGTCCTCTGTATTCTGTAGATTGGCAAGGACATAACCATTTTATTCCTCAGGGTAAACAATTTGCCATTTGTAACCATGGAGGAAAGAGACTCTTACTTCACTATCAAGGTGATAATTGAAAGGAAAATTCTTTAAGAATAAATGCTCCTAAAACAAATAGTGACATAAACAAATGTCTTTTCACTTGTTTGTGCATAAAATATCTCTTGAAAGATGCACAGAAGTTGGGGGGAGGCGGGAGGGGTAAAGGTGGGTGAGCAAGGAGCAGTGAACTTGTGGGTGGTGGTGGGAGACCTTATTTGATCATTTGGAAACTGAGTCTCTAGCCAACTCTGGAAGTTTGGCATTATCCCCACCTTCTCTCTTTATATCTGTGCAGAAAACACGGCAACAGCAAAAATAATTAAAATTTACAGAAAGCTAATGATGTAACAAGAACTCTGTTAATACCTGATATAATTACATCATTTGCTTCTCTGAACAACCTACATGGTAAGCCACACACACTGGCCAGAGGTGCCTCTCCTGGGGTGTCTTTCCCAGGTTGGTGCCACATCCAAGGCAAAGTCAAAGGCATTGAGCTGTTTTATGAGGAATGCTGATTTCTTTGGGCCAGTGCTAAGAATGCTGAGTTGTACAATTCTCAGATTATACTTGCAATAATTATTAATCAATGGAGTTCTAGTATAATCTAACATCCCAAAGCAAAGATTAGAAGTATGGAAGAGTTTCTCACAAACAAATCATATCAGGCTCAGAACAGAAATCTGAGTGTCTTTGTGTTGGATCAAAGAATCTACAGAATAAAATGGAAGTGTAGAACTTGCTCTTACAGGTGACCTTTTGCCTTTAGGTAAGATTAGAGAGATGGGGGAGGTGGCTCTGGTAGAGCACTAGCCTAGCATGCAGGAGACCCCAAGTTCCATCCCCAGCACTGCCTCTCCCCCCCAAAGTAAGATTATTTTAGAAAGCTTCACATTGACCCTCACAGACACTCCTTCTACTGCTGTTACACAAAGACAGCCAGCGTTTTTCCTTCCTATCACCTGACGGCTGCTCTCCTGCTGGCTCACAGGAGTTAAGCCAGGTGAGCTCAGTGAGTGTCTGCACTGTAAGAGATGACGGCCTCCTCTCAGCACTGCTGCCTCACAGGAAAAGGGCTTCTTGGTCTTTTCTTTTTCTCTGGAGTTCATTCACCAACATCAGGCCATCAGTCTTCATCCCTGCCTACTCCTCCTGCGCCTATTTCCCACGTGCATTACTTTAAAAAGAAAGATGGACAAGGGTCGGATCTTCCTTTTATTTTTCTCTTGGAGGAAGGAAAACTCCAAAGCTTATTTCTTTCCAACTCTTTGAATAATTTTAAGCGTTCTACTGGATTCCGCAGCCTGTTAGGAACCTGGTGCACAGCAGGAGACAAGCAGGGGACAAAGTGGGCAAAGCTGCATCTGTATTTACAGCCTCTCTCTGTCAATGGCATCACCACCTGAACTCTGTGCCCTTCGGATCTGCAGCAGCAGTAGATTCTGAGGAGCTGGAACCCTACTGCGAACAGTGCATGTGAGGGGGAGGCATTAAGGGACCCTTTAATTATCCTAAAACCACTCCCAGCCCCTCATCCATGGGAAAATTGTCTTCAATAAAACCTATTCCTGCTGCCAAAGAAGTTGGGAACTACTGTAAAAGAGGGAAGTTTCCATGATATACATGGAAAGGATTTAATCTTGAAATTCACATTGCCTTGTTGTTAAACCTAGACTCTCTCTCTCTGGGTATTCAAATTAGTGTCAGCCTTGTAAAGACTGTGACCTGAGTCAGTCTAACTAATCTGCACTTCCAAAGGATTATATTAAATTGCCTTATCATTTTCTGTTGATAAAAATAATAGGAATTGTTGTAACAGGTCACTATCATTCTGCCTCACTGAATTTAAGATTCAATTGATGTAGGATCATTCTACTAAATTTTATGTTGTGAGGAACAAAAGGACTTTGGGAAACTTTTAGGGAGAGATTTCAAATTTTTTATTTTAGTTTTAAAAATACTAGTTTTATTGGTACACTTTTGATATATGTAATGAGCACATCCATTATAGGGAATTAGTACCTGTAGATCTTGATTCTTCTTTTTTTCCCCATTTCCCTCCCCTCCCTTCAAGCCTTCTTCCTCTCCTTATTTATAAAAGCTTTGTTTTTACTTTGTCCTTCTATTATCTTTTTTCCCCCTTTTCCTTTCCTTCTCTGGCCTCGGCCCCATTCCTTGTTCCCTTTCCCTTTTGAACATTTTCTTCCCACTATTAGGGGAGACTTTAAATATCTCATCACTATGGTTGAAGTTTTTGGCAGTTACCCTGTCATGAGTGACAAAACACTTGTTATTAATTTTTTTTTTGGTACTGGGGATTGAACTCACAAGCTCATGCCTGCCAGGCAGGCGCTTAAGCCACTGAGCTAAATCCCCAGCCCTATTTTTTGAGACAGGGTCTCAACTGTGCAGTTCAGGCTGGCCTTGAACTCACTTTGTAGGCCAGGCTGGTCTCAAACTCACAAGGATCCTCCTGCCTCAGTCTCCTGAGTACTGGGATTAAAGGTGTGCGCCACTATGCCCAGCTTATTTGTTACTAATTTTAACTTTGCTGTGAGAAGTTGTTTGATAAGAAAACCAAGAAAAGATTTTTGGACAGGAGTACTAATTTCAAAATCACATCAGAGTGCTAAAATCCATAGGAAACACATCCAACAGTACACACACCCATTCAAGCAACATCCATGACCTGCATTTCCACCACTTTCTATGTAGGGGTAGTGGCCTGCTTTCAAAATTCACATTAGGAAAAAGTATGAAATCACCTAGCAAGGAACATGTGTGTTTTAGAGGCCAGATTATCCTACCAACAATATAGGATTCTTCTGTATGTGTGTGTGTATGTTTGTAGCTTTCAGGACATTCTAACCTTATTTTTAGTTGTGTTGCTTTTTAGTGAGATAAGGCAGAATTTCAGCAAAGGATATTTGCTTTATGAGCTGAAGTCTGAAATGCTCTAAAAAAGGTAAGCAGCCACTTGTAGACCCTCTGAGTTGCAAGTTTTCCACCGTGAGTTTTAACATGTCTTTACTGAGGAGTAAAGAAAGAATTTTCATGAGTTTAATGCACTTTGTTGGATCAAATCAGAAATCCCTGACTTCCATAAATAAACAGAAGTGAGGCGGTGTTCTCTGAAGTTGACACAGAAGCTGCAGCACCACCGCCTCCACTGAATTTCTAGCATGTCTGGGATGTGGCTCTGGGGGAAGCAGCCGGCCAGCCCCTAGCTCACAGTAGCACAGCCTCATCCACTGTAGCCACCACCGCCACCATCATCATCATCGTCATCATCATCATCATCATCAACTTCAAATCCAGCCTCACCTTCTGACACTTGATTAAGGAAGTGGGTGACGGTGGGTACATCACAAAATTATGTCAAAGTAAAAAAAAATACTTACTGAGATTTGAAAAGCAAATCAAATGAACAGACATTATGTCCTTAATAAGGTAAGGCTCAAATCAGCTCATTATCAAAGGCACAAGTCAGGCTCTGGCATTCCTGACCGGGGCTCGGCCGCACTCACGGGGCACTAGGTGCTGTCCTAAGGGTTTCATGTACATCACGTCATTAATCCTCAAGACCACCCTCTGAACAAGGTATTATCATCTCTGGCGGTTTCCAGATGAGGGATTTCAGGCACAGAGCCCATGGTTCAGCATTAGCAAGCAGAGAAATGACAGGCCACTGTCGACACCATCATAGGTGGTGAACTCAACTCTGATCAAAGACCACATGGAATTATTAGTCTTGTTGGCATTGCCAAGAGCAGGTGGTGGCCATGGAACCAAGATATAGACAACAGGATGCCCAAAAGCATTATGTACAACCTCTAGGTGATGTCCTTAAAAGGAGGGTCATGACATTGCTATTAACCCCTCCAAAGTACTCGTGATACTCCCCCTCACTTCCAACATGCTTATCCCATTATTCTTGGCAGCATGTCTTTTACTACAGCAAGTTAGAAAATTAAATATTCACCATTTTGAAAAATCTCCTCCTATATTTCCCAATTCTAGACTTGAAAATAAAACCAATTAAAATCTTAAAAAAACAAAAGGAGTGTCATGCCCTTGATTTTCTTCTTGCCATCCTGTTGTTAAGGATGTGAATGTGATTGGCGGGAGCTAGAGCAGCCCCGCTGGATCATGAAAAGGAAGCTGTATGCAAGGAGGGCAGAACAAAAAAACAGAAGAATTCTCGGGTCCCTGAAGCCACCAACTTGGCCCTGGACTTTTTATACTCTGGCTACTAAATAAGAG
Organism: Dasyprocta punctata; assembly: GCA_004363535.1. Lineage (NCBI taxonomy): Eukaryota > Metazoa > Chordata > Mammalia > Rodentia > Dasyproctidae > Dasyprocta > Dasyprocta punctata. Next base: position 55,929 of record RJWM01010355.1, read on the forward strand.
AGAAACAAACTTCTACCTTATTAAATTAAGCTAGTGCAATTCTGACCTTTAAAAAAATAGCCATCAGATCTTCGTCCTAACTAATTCCTACAATTTTATCATGTATTCTCAGTTAGTTTACAGGCAGTGGGACTCCTGCATTATAGTGCATATTCTGTTTCCTGAGATTTTAATGATGACTCATGAGCAAGATTCTGTCCTGTTTGATGCTTGTTTTTTTTAGATCACTGTCACACTAAATTGTACAACTGCCCAGCTGTTTCCATAAAACAAGTACAAGTGTGAACAGCATTAGTAAGTAACCAAGCCACCGGTGAGGGGTCTAAGATATTTTCCCAGAAGTTCATGTTTATGCACAGTTAAAGCAATGCCATTTAGTTTGTGTATTTGATCACTGAATTTGGGTTTTCCACGAGGCCTGTGCGTACCTTTGCAAATACACAGCAGTGTGTCCCTCCCTGGGCTCTACTCACATTTTGGACCAGCTAATACGAGGCTCGTGCCCTGTGAGCTACAGGACGTTTAATAGCATTTCAGTTTCTATGATTCAGATGACAGCAGCACTTGTTCCCTGGCTAAGACAATTAAGAATAACACCACACACTGCGACGCATTCCATGAGGACCAAATGTCTCCCAGATGATAATCACCCATTGGATGTATCCTAGGTGACACATTTGGAGAAAGCAGAGTCTGTGGCTCTTTAAATTCCAGCAAGGGTATAGACAGGTAGGTCCTTCACGTACTTTGAATGATAATGGTGCCCTGCTGACCAGGGCACTGAGCATGAACTGATTCTTATTTTTTAAATTAAGAAGTTCACTGAGCTTTCAATAGGAAAATTCACAGGGTAGTAAAAAAGTTATAGGCATCATTCTAAGCACATTTAACTGTTAGTCCAACTTCCTCAATCCAAGGTTAAGATGGAAGTAATTGCCTATGTGAAGTTAAAAAAAAAATCCACTACTTTAGTGCAGGAATAGAATTCTTTTCTAGAAATTATAATGATAAGGGAGAATTTGACCCTTTTGGAACTGAGACCACTGCCTTACTAAATGTCCTTTAGTGTTTATGTGTTACTAGCCTTCTATCTAGAGATGCTCAGATATGACAGATGTATAATAAGTGAGATGCATTTGAAGACATTTTCAAATATATAAGTTTTTAGTCCCACCAGTATCTCGTTGAAGAATGCTTCTGAATTGCTTTCCAAACTCTGAAAGTACTAGCACAGTGAATTTAAGAGGGAGGAAAAATATAGAGGACATTTTTAAAATTCTGCTTTTAGCCATTAATTGAACTTTGAGAGAGTTTTCTACCTAGATCCTCCCTTAAGACACAGCGTTTCTATGTTCTGTGGCATTGGTTAATTCACAGCAAGTAAGATACTGAAAATCTCTTTCTCGTTGGTGACTGGGGGAGGAAATATAGCGGAAAAAGACACATCAGGCTGTCACCTGTCCTGGGATGGGACTCCAAAGCGAGGTGAGGAAAAAGCTGTCAACTGGCATTTCTTTCAAATTGCTACTCGTATCCCCGACACCTTTGGCATAATTAATGATTGTCAGGGCGTGGGAAGTCAATCAGTGTGATGTTCATTTTCATCAACACAGCAGAAGTAATGCCCCAAGGGTGGGATGCAAATCACATTATGTTTTAATTGAGAGACTTCTCTTTTTGCTCATTTCTGAAGTGGGTGGAATCCAAGACATACTCTTTCCTTTCATGCGTATGCTTTTAAAAGCTTAGCTGATTGCTGCAACCCATCATTTCCAGCGACCAAAAAACTCCATTATTCTGAGCGCTCTAACCATTCATGGTGGGGGACAGCGGGCAGAGGAGGAAAGGGGATCTGCTATTCATAGGAAGAAATCTTTTTATAAAATGGAAATCAAAGGCAACATACTGGGTCACCTGTCCCTTATCTAATACACTGAATAAGAATGAGAGCTGGGCATTGTCATAGTTACCTGTATCTGAGAAGGCGCATAACCAAAGACTAGTTTCAGATACTAAGGACTCTCTCAAAGTTCAATTAATGGCTAACAGCAGAATTTAAAAAATGTCCTCTATCTTTTTCCTCCCACTTAAGTTCCCTTTACTAACACTTTCAGAGTTTGAAAAGCAATTCAGAGGTGTTCTCCAATGAGACTGACTCAAATGTAAAAGCATCATCACTTTTTCTTTCCTCAAAGACAGAAAGCAGAAATATGATCAGACCACACTGGGAAAGGGTTATGTTCCTTCTGTTGTGTTTGAGATTAGTAAAGTCACAGCTTAAAAGGTCTGGTTCAGGATGATGCAGCCATCTCAGCAAGAGAGTGGGAATTTGCTACAAACCAGGTTGGTGGGAGTCAAGGCGCAAGACGCACCCCTCGGATAGTCTGAAGGGGACCCCAGGGTGGAGCTACAGGTTTCCTCACTGGTCAGCCCAGGGATACTCCAATTTCTGGTTGGAACCCACTGGCAGATCATGAGGAGAACTTAGTGGGTCTCAACCAAAATTTTTAAGAAAGTGAAATAAAATGGGCAGGATCAGAAAACACCAGACATGGTACAAGTGTGAAGATTGTTTCAATACCTGTATCTATGAATCTATATTTTCTTTCATTTTGTTCCCTGTTTCCTCCTCCTTTACTCCCTTCTCTTCCTTTTTTATATCATCATCACTTACTTATCTATGTATTAAACACCTCATCTCTATGTATTTTATACCATTTTACCTCCCTATGACATTTACTACATTATTTTTTTTTTTTAAAGACCAAGCCAAGCCAAGTCAATCCTGGCATGGAGGTGCACACCTGTAATCTAAGGTACTTAAGAGGCCGAGGTAGGAGGATTGAAAGTTTAAAGCTAGCCTGGAAAAAAGTGCAACCCCATCTTTAAGTTTTTTAAAAAAGGGTTCAGCAGTAGATGCCTCTGGGTTCAATTCCCAATACTGCAAAAAAGGGGACAAAAAGTTTGAAAGCCACCAATTTGGTGTATTGTTCTATGGACTTTGTTTTGACGCAGTATCTTAAGAGCCCAAGTCTATTAAAACCAGAATCTAAAAGCAAATTACTTTCCCTAGGGCAGATTTAAAATTTCTTCCTTTAGAAAATCTTTTCAATCCCATTAAGCTCAGCAATGTGAATAAAACGAGCCCAAACTGGCTACCACCAAGAGGGAAAGAAAATCATTTCTTGGCCAGCAGTGCATCAGAATCATGCCTCATTCCTCAACTGCACAAATAAAAGGCTGTCACGTTGGAAAGCAGCTGTTTACAGAAGGATTTAGAAGGTGTCATGGATACAGTCTGAGAGGCCCAGAGCTGGCACCACCATCTTGAGATCATCAATCTCATCATCCAAAGCAGCAGATGCCTTCTCTGCCCTCCTTCTAAGCAGAGACGAGTTTTTTCAATTGATCAAAGGATTTTGTACAAATTGGGAGTCTATGACTCCCGAAGACGTGAAGAACTTAGCAGAGCCAGTAACATCATTTAACTTGAAGCAGTAAAGCTCTCCCAAAGGTCTCAGTACAAGTTTATCCCAGTTCCCAAAAGGAATGAAAATAACTAAACATTTTCAGAGTGCGAACCACAGAGGAACATCCTTTCGGGTTATTTATGCATAGAAAATTTGAGTTTCTCGAAACGAATGCAGTTTTCCTTAACTTCATTACTTTTTTGGTTATAACTTCTAGTTTATGCTTACATAGTCCTGCAGCCCTCATTTCATCAAGCAAGAATTGCCTTAAAAAAAAACAAACTCTAGTCTTTTTAGTGGAAATTTCTATTTAAAGTATGCAAAACACTCCTAGTGTGCTACTACACACCAAAAGGAAATGAACGCATATGTACACACCCACACGCACATACAGCGCGTAACTGGACCACTTGCAAAGGGTCTCTTCTCTCCACCCTGCCTGTCGACCTTGTATTTGGAATTTTAAGGCTTGTTCTATCCTGGAGGAAATTGTAATTCAGGCTCACTCTCTGGCACACTGTTGACTAGCCAGCCTCACAGCTTACCAACAAGGAGTGGATCACCTGTTTTATCATGGAAACCTACTATTTCATTCTCTATCTCAGCTAACTGCCACTGAAAGACTTGGCTGAACAATGGAACCCAGACAGGTCTAGACTAGATAATCACATACTCTGTTCTGCTGGCTAAGACATATTTACACATTGAGTGGAATAATGGGTTTCTATCAGGCAAGTCTTAAAAGTCTACGAGGAATTCATCTTCCTCAGATATTATGGATAACAAAACATTTTTAAGGTATTTCAACATCTGGAGATTACTAAAGGTAGGTGGAAAGGGGTTATGATTAGCTGAAAAGTCGTCTTTAAACCTTTCAGTGCACTTACTTCATAACTAGGTTTTTAAAATTGCTTATTAAGTACTACTTCCGTGAGTAAGGCAAAGGCTAATCCCTCATTCTAAAAGATGCAATTATATACTAACCAGCATACAGGAGCCCTTTTGACCATGTTATACGTATATAACAAATATTTAAGAATTCTGTTGTAAATAATGAATGCTGTTGTCTTACACAATGCAATTTGGTATAACATTTAGAAAATGCCATCATTAGTGGTTTCAGGATTGTAAATCACCCCTTAGAAGGCCGTGCTGGAAAAACCCACATACACAATAGCCTCTAGGCACATTTTGTTAGCATCTGTTAGAGTAATTTGCAGTTTTATTGGAGAATTCATAGTTCCCTGACACAGCTCTTTGTAAATAATGCTGGCGCAATTCTTGTGTGAAGTTAAATTCACCTTTCTTATGAAGGCACTCTCTTTTCTAGAAGAAATGCTAAGTAAGTGTTTGTCTTTTTTAAAAATTCAGATCCAAGTTCTACAGCTTTCTGAGGCTCTTTTTTTTTTGTTATTAAAATGAGTTTTGCAGACTTTCCCTGTAACTTGGTAATTCATTTTAACTGATTAAGTAAAAAAATTTCAACGCAAACAATAAAAGAAATCAGAACTGTGTTTTATATCTTAATAAGGAAAATTAAATGAGATAAACGTTGGGCCATACTCAGCATCAACAATTAACTGATTATTAGAGAGAGGCACAGAACCCATCCACTGTAAAAATACTACTCAGCAGATGAACTTTCTTTGCCTCACTTATCTCTAAGCAGGGCCTCTTGGTTTCCATGAAGTCTTTCAAGGGACTTTATTTGGGCTTTAAAGATTAAACGAAAGCGAGTCAGATTAACTTCTGAAAATGGAAGTAGGATCATGTCATCTTCCGCTCAGACATTCCAGAGGTGTCTGGCGCACCCTCAGGACAAGCCCAAGTCTTTGCTCTTTGCTAGGAGGCCCCACAAGTCTCTGCTGCCCCTCAGTCTCACGTCCTGCCCCGCACTCGCTCACCGTCCCCAGGGCCTGTGGGCACCGCCCCCTTTACCAGATCTCTTCCTTACACACCAGGGCATGATCAGCTCCAGTGATTGCCTCGGGCAGCTGTGCCTGCTTGGGGGTCTTTCCCTGACCTCTAGCACTTAGAAAGCCCCTTCCCCAACCTGTCTTATTACCCTGTTTGCTAGGATTTCAAAGTGCCCCCACTTCAAAGACGGGAGTTATTGGAAATTTAACTCTCACATTCATAGGTTGATGGCATTTGGAGGTGGGACCTTTGGGAGAGGTTTAGGGTTAGATCAAGTCTTGAGGGGTGGGCTCCCATGGTGGCACTAGTGCCTTTATAAGAAGAGGGGGGAGACCTAAGCTAGCACACTTGCACTCTAGATCACTTACTCTTGTCTTGCTATTTGATAACTCTGCCATGTTCTGCTTACCAGTACTGAGCAGCTGCCAGCACCACGCTCTTGAACTTCCCAGCCTCCAGAATCATAAGTCACATAAACTTCTGTTCTTTATTAATTACTCAGTCTCGGGTATTTTGTTCTAGCAACAGCAAACAGACTAAGACAATGTTGGCGTATCATATTCTTATATTTTTATACAATACTTGTTTAATGTCTGTGTCCCCTTCTAAGGTAAAAACCTCACAGAGACGAGGAATTTTTCTTCATTGCTATTTCCCAAGACCTAAAAAGTGCCTGTGATGTAACAGTAGCTTAGTAAGTGCACGTGGAATGAATGAAATCTTTTCACTTCAGCAGCACATACTGCTGACAAGCTTCTCACACTGCTCATCAACTAATTGATAATACTCAGAGCTTTTAACATTTCATCCTTGTTTCAAATTTCTCAGTATTCCCTGTCACTGATGGAGAAAGAATTAAAATACTGTACTCGTGAGGCAGGAGATCCAACCCACACCCAGAAGGGTCTCAGATAGCTAAGTGCATGGCCCCACAACACTGTTTAAAACCATTACAGGATTTTCAACAATATTTTTCATGACTCAGTCACACAGTGCTCCAGCAAGGGCTGCAAGGGTGACAAAGGAACCGCATCAAGGGGCAGTGAAGTGTGGTTCTAATGCCCCCTTGGGCTGCCACACACAAGTGGCATAAAAACCTGATTCATTCGATGATGTGACTCATTCTGTAAAACACAGCAAATATGGAAAATGATATTTCAACCCACCTGTCCACATGTGTGCTTGTGAGTATGGGCATTTATTATTATTAACCAGACATACATGTTTTCTTATTTAATTATTAAACAGGCTTGTGTTGTTTGTAAAATAATTTAATATGTTAAAGTAGATCAAAAAGGAAAGTTATGTTACTGGCATACATTAACTAACAATTTCTCTTCCCAGCGTGGCCCATGCAAACTGAAAGGCTGCACGATGGAAAGAATCTAAGCGGGAAGTCAGTGAATCTGTCAGTAGCCACTGAGATGAATTTCTAAGTCACTTCTTTCAGTAGAAAATTAAATAGATGTGACAGAGATTGGAACGTTCATATGCTCTTTGATAGAACTCCCGAAAATACCCTCCACCAGCAGCTATTATTTTTATTAATTATACTAAAGTTCACGATATTTATGAGACCAACAGTGTGATGCTACAGTATCTCACACTGTTCCAGGAAGCACTTTATTTGTGACAACCAAGTTAGAGAAGTTTGTGTACAGTTCTTTTATTATAGCAGGGGCACTGAGGTAAGTTTAATTCATTCATGTCCCTGTAAGCGTCAAAGTTTGTAACCACACTCAAACTTTGATAGTTCCTTTGGAGAGTTTAGTAAATCCTCAAATTAAGATATGTATTTAAGTGACTTTGGTCATATTTACACTTTGGTTATATTTACCCTTCATGTGAGGGTTTTACAGATCTTTGTTAAGAACTTAGAGCATGGTTAGTTTTAAAATTTCTGAAATGACCCTCAAAAAAAAAAATACATTTTTTTTGGTGGCACTGGGAATTGAACCCTGAACCTTTTCACTGAATTACAACCACAGTCTTTTTTTCTTTCTTGATTTCTTGATTTCTTTCTTTCTTTTTTTTTAATATGAGAGAGAGTCTCACTAAATTGAGACTGGGCTCAAACTTGTAATTATCCTGCCTTAGCTTTTTGGACTGCTGGGATTATAGGCAAACAGCATGGCCAGCCTTCTACCAAAATCTATTCATTGTTACCTAAGATTTTTAGGAGCCTCTGACAAAGTCCTATCTTGTATGTGACCACAATCATTATTATATTTATGGCCTATAATTCAAAGTATCATGAATCTTTGTTCCTTAACATTTTACTTTCGCTACTTAATTTTTCTGTATAAAAATATTTCATGCTTATTGCAGAAAACTAGTAGAAAAAGACAAGTGGGAAAAACGACAACAACAACTCCACAACTAGATTTCTCATGATAATCCAAAGAGAACTGCTGTGAACATTTTCTTTTTCTTTTTCA